>FWCC01000505.1:0-52119 GCA_900169235.1 Zarea fungicola | reverse complement strand
CTTTCCTGACCCCACTGTAGTTAGTTTTTAGCTTAGTTAGTGCATGCTATTTATAAGTGGCAAAAAGCCTCATTGCCATGGCAGCGCAGTAATACACTACTCTCAAAGAGGCGCAACATTTAATACGCTAAATCCAAGCTGAGAATCAGCGAATGCGAAGTTCCTCAGCCCGTATCCGGTGAATCTACGGCTCGTGTGCAGGGACATGTTTACTAAGATGCAGGAAAGGTTGTCGTCAATTGTAGTACAGATGGTGGAGCCAGCAGCTTTATTAGGCACTGGGCGGCCGCGTGATGTGTCTCAGCGCCAAGTTTGTCGTTGGTGTTTGAGGGATGGCTGCCAAAGGGCCCGATGCCGAGTTCAGCCTGCGATCCGAAGACTGGGTGACCAGGGACGAAGATCTTATGAACCGTCTTGTAGAGAACGCTCATGTACCTTACCAAAAGCTAGTCTACAAACTATAGCGCCTCCAGCGCTATAGATTAGATGAAAATAGGCTTTCTTTCGGTAATCTATAATTGGCTACCTCGTGGCGGAGATGACTCCGCGACGCACCGGGGCAGTTGCTCCGTCCAATTGTTTTTTTTGTCGTATATAATTTCACTGTTTTGTCAGCTGCCTCTGATCAATACCTGAGTTAAGATTAACTTCTAGTAGCCATGACTCCGAACAGTACTACCGCCATAGTACTTTCGCCATCGCACTGTTTTCTTAGCTTTAAACGCAATAAAAGCATCGAATCTTTATTGCGTACCGCTATCGACGAAATTCTGACCAAATCAGAGATCCAGGAGGGGCCGACAGGGCTTTGGAGGGCCGGCTTACCACCAGCATGCAGTGCCTACTTTGACGCAGTTTTGGCTACTATTGTGAGTTTTTCCTAGCAGAGAGTTGTTTTATTAAATAAGCTCACAGTTATTAGGCCCAGCAACTTGAAGCATGGGCATCTCAATACGGGTTTAACATCCTAGACCTAAAATACCCTGTATTCCAGCACGAAGCCGCACGAATAGGCTGTACTAGCAAATGGTGGCCTATGGATGCGCCGCATGTGAAGCCAAGAAATGCCTACTTGGGACTGATCGTTCCTTTGTTTCAGCAAGAACGCATTACACTGTCATGTGAGGAGGTGCCAGCCATTGAACAGCTTATCTGGCCAGAATCTACTGCCCTTTTACTACACAAGAAAGGTTACGCTCCTGTCGAAGGAGCAGCGTGGACTATCACGGCGCTATATAACCTTGCTGAGAGTAAAAATATTGAGCAGTATATCATAAAAGCTAGGAATATCTGAAAAGGCTGCCATTTTCTTCTGCAAAAATGCATGTCAACGCACCCCAAATACATAAGTGATCGACTAAAACGGTTCCCAAACACAGCCTGCTAATGGCCGGGCCAAGCCCACCACCACGGAACCCCGCTGCGGAACGATGCTCCTTCAAATGTGAGTGGCCATAATCAATGCGCGTTTTTCAGCAGCCCGTGCACAACCCACATTCGCCCCGTAGCTGGATCTGGGAAGAATATATTTAGAAATAACAAGTCGACACAAACCGGTGCTTGATGACGAATGCTAGTGCCAACCTTGAGAGGGAAAAGCCCGAGCTACACGTAACCAGATACGACGCCGAGCTTCAGACAGCTTAACAGTCATCCCGTCAGCTCCTTTGTTCGAGCATCCGATCAGCAGAGCGGTCATTGTGGTTTAATGCAACAGCTAGCTTGCACAACGGCTTTGACCTCGGCTTTATGGACACTAACAAGGAATGGATGCATCTGTTTTTCTTGTACAATGGCATACTGGAGGGCTTTGCATGCCATTGCTCACGTGTCTACCCTTCATGGTTCATTCTAGCGAGAAAATGTCACATTTTTATTGCAAGATTGCTTTCACAGTAACGCCCGCCACCACTCAACCTAAATTCATAACACTGGAAATGGCTGCTATATTATGACAGCCTTTATGCAGCGCATTTGAGTGGCCCTGTCCCACCTAATTGAGCTTAGTCTCACAGTGCGGCCCATGCTACGGGCTGCTGCGTCGGTCTTACGCGTTGAACTCGTGATGAAGCTAACCTGCATATGGATTTGATTTACGGAGTAGTCTTGTCAAGTTTGAAGGTGTCCTCGCCCTATGTTTCATGAATTTCCGCACTACTAATTTCGTGTTACAGAAACAAAACTTGGACGGCTCGCGTTCAGCCTTGGCAGGTAGCCAGCACCGCATTCGGGAATGCTCGCTCTGATGAGATACTTGGTTGATGTCACTCTCTTTTCTTCTCGATCTCTTTCCATGCACTATCAGCATCTACATCCTTAGTTAGTAGCAGTGGTAAGGCGAGTTTAGGCAGCAGCGTAACCTACTCGGATGGACTTTTGGCTCCACAATGTCCTGTCTTTTTGCTTTATTCGCCTTATAGCTGACGTTAAACTTGCCGTCTCTCTCTTGAACTTTACGAAAATCCAGTTGACCATCGGCTGTAAAGCTCGTCATAAGCTTCGGTTCGCCTAACGGCAATTCATGGTGCTTGTCTGTCTGCCATAGGTGGTAAGCTTTGCCGTACAGTCGGACGATATTCTCCATTTTTTTGTGCTCGGCCAGCGCCCAGACAGCGTCAGGAACAGCAGCAGTTGGCAGGGCTAACATTCCAGATTTAACTTCGTAGATATGTGAATGCCAGAGTTTTTGTTCCTCTGGAGCCAATGTATTGAACAGCTCTGGGGTGATCATGTATTCAATGCCGATAAGTCGTGCGTCACTCTCGGCCGAGTCATAAAGAAGACATTGTCGCACATCATTGTCTTTAATGAAACGTTAACTGGTTTTGTATCACAAACTAAGCCAATTCTGTTGCTAAACTTACTAATGTGGCTACAGTAATGGTTTGTCTCTACTTCCCGCTGTGGATTGTTGGCGTACGCGTGAAAGGCATTCAAATGAGCACATATGCTCTTCAGAGGCTTAAAATCCTGCAATAAATATGAGATGTGGTTTCAGTGAGATCATTACAGGGTATACCTGAGTAACTGCTGCTGCTTTTGTAAGGAGAGTCTGTTGGAGCGTCAATGGCTCTCCCAAGCCGCCTTGAGTGACTTGACGGTCTGTCATTTTTTTTGTTAAATCAATATAGAATGAGTGCTCCGCAGCCCTTGTATTGAACTGAAGCAAGCTGGCATATAAGATGCTCTAACCTGCAACCGTTAACGCGGCATTGGGACAAGAAGTTCTAGCACTACGTCACCGTGGCCGCAACGATGAGGTAAGGACCAGGCCGGCATGTACAACATAGGGGCATGTCCAAGCCACCGGTGGTTATCAGAAAACTGACAAAAGTGCGCTAGCACGAGGAAAGAAATGATTTGCAACTTGGACCGCTAAATTGCAAAGAAATTATGTGGGTTTTTCTTGCACTTCGAACCAGGCAGAAATGCGGACAGCACTTAATAGGCACCTAAAGTTCTGGCTGTCGTATGTACAACCCGCGCCGCCCTTAAATAAATCTAGAGAAATTAAATTTACATAAACACATACCAGGCTGTTTCAGCCTATGGCGCTAGGAACTCGGAATGAGCCAGATCCGCGGCACAGGATATTCGGGGACGGGGCACGGTCTGTGTAGGACAGAATTCAGCAAACGTGAACAGTTTCCCAACAATTGCGCAGACACTGGACGTTTTTAACATCTCTCATTGGCTAATCCTGACGAGGATGATATTATGAATACACTTAAGCCATGTCCAGAGTAATCTGATTTGATTGAGCCTTCCTTATTATTATACGCAACGTAGTATAAAACAAGAGGCATTGAACAGCGAAGTAAAAAGTGTGACGAGGCCAAATAGTATGTCATTAAGTATTATAGTTGGTTTAATAAGTCCCTAAAACTGATAACTAACTAGTTATTAAAAAGCAGCTTCAATTGTAGATATGGATAACTAAAAGTCGCGGTGTCGCATTTGTCCTTTGCATTTGTCGCGCCTTCCTCGTACGAGCAGCTTCTATTTCTCTAATACAAAACAAGCAATTCTTAGATTCCTCTCAATTTTCAATTTTCAATGATGAGATATAAAGCATTTCGCATATCAGTGTTTCCTATACGAATTTTGCGACTTAGCGGCTGGCTGGGTTGGGATCTGGCGTCGAATTTCTGGTCTGGCCGCGTTGTGCGGAGGCTTTGACATCTTTTCCTTGCTGTCGTTACTTAGCACGAAATCCTTTTGCCCAGTCTCTTTCTGTCTCAGTTGGAAGAAAAAACGTACCTAGGTTCATGAGAGGATTGAGACGCTGTCACTGCTTTAAATTGTCCTTCTTCGCCGCTCTTACAGCTTTTGAAGCGACAAAATCCCAGAATTAGTCCCGGACCAGCGAAGTTCTTAATAACACACGCTCGAGATATGAATAGCGCACTGGGCAGCGTTGTGAAGCTATACGTCAAGGCCATGTTCTGATTTTCGTGCAAATTTGCAACACGTAGAACTTGCAAGTACGTCGTTTTAGGTGCACTTATACCTGGCCATGACTAATTATCTAACCGTTATATCAACGTGATTGCATAATGAGGTCACCCCCAACCGGCAGTTGTAGAAATAGTCAATGCCTGGCTTCGCTTTTGAAACCAAGTAAACTGTCCGCAAAGAGCATTGATCGTCGGGAGGGAAAGCTGCCCTAGCGACAAAGGTGGACTTGTACAGTCTGGTTTCAGTATAATCCACTATAAGCTCGCTATATTGATTTCTCTACATTTTATTTCATTTGTATATAATAGCAACACCCAATATTTAATGAAATTTTAAAATAAATATAATAAAAACATAATATGCTGCCTCTTCTATGCCCTTGATTTATTAACATCTCAAATCAATTTTTGGCAGTGCTACAGAGGCTACAAAATGCATTTAACTGTACGCAAAAATGATGAGAATATTCCAGTATACGTTTATGGTTATCACCAGCCGTTTAACATGTATTCTAGTAGTTATGTCGTCATTCTTCTTGTTCGAGGGCAGGAACCCAAAGAAAGGCCGTCCGAATCATAACAGGTGGCGAATTGCTTTGCTTAAATATCAGGTACTTTCAGTTACTGTACGCTTTAGCCACTGCCTTCGAAGTTGAAAGGTATTGTCAAACAGTACCTGCCCACCAGATTTGCCAGATCTACAAGAACAACCTCTTTTATAGAATCAATTCTGCCTTGGAAAGTAGCAGAACAACTTCAGAGATTTCTTCCAATGCCCAACTCAAAAGGGGATGTCATGTTGGTTGGTTGAGCGAAAAGTGGTCCATAGCCGAGGACGAGGCTTGTGAGAAGTGCGAACCGGATAGCAGAAGAGGGACTGCCCAAGTCCACCGCGTCGCGGAACGTACACCGCGGAAGGAACTGGTCGCAGATGGACTAGAGCTCAAGGTTGACGTCATTAACGACGGCCTCATTTGACTGCTGGAACTTTTGCGTAGCGTATATATTAGTCTAGAAAAGTCAGTGTGTATCTCTTGGTGAGCGAGGATGAAAACGCAGGGAGTGGGACTAAAAAAGAATATGCATAATAACTCATGGGTTATTTTCATTTCCGGCCCAACAGCCTCGGGCAAGTCTACTGTGGCGAAGTTTCTTGCCTCGGAGGTAAATGCTCATTTTATAGAAGGCGATGCGGTGAGATATTCAAGTTCTTTAGTTCATCAACTACCACGCTTACAGTCAAACAGTTTCATTCAAGGGCCAACATTAAAAAAATGCAGAGAGGAGAGCCACTGACAGACGCGGACCGCCAGGGTTGGCTAGACGCTCTCTCCAATCAAGCCTCCAATTACGAGCGCGAGAATGAAAGCAGACCTCAACTCATAATTACGTGCTCCGCCTTGAAGAGAGAATATCGTGACGTGCTGAGAATGGGCTGCGAGAGAGCGGGCTACTCTACTTTGCATTTGATCCACCTCGATGCACCGGAGTCTGAACTGTGCCGTCGGACCGAGGCTAGGCCAAATCACTTTGCCCAGTCAGATTTGGTGCACAGCCAGTTTCAGGTACTAGAAAAACCAGGCATGGACGAAACTGATACTACACTAGTAAGCGTAGTTCCGCCGCCGTCTGAGGTCCGTGTCGCAGTTCTAACCGCCGCAAAGAAGGCTATCTGCCAAGAATAGTTCAGGCTAATTTGATAACAGAACCGTAATCTACACAAACCAAAGCCTCTGTGAAAACATGTGAACATTTGGCAGCCTTGTGGTTCTAACAAGAACATCAACAGAGACAAGTTGAAAGACTGAAATTTGATACTGGCTGATTGCAGCGGACTCTTGTTAAGCTTCATCTTCTGTGATTAGCAAGACTTTGATGTGTCTGAATCATAAATTCAAAGTCGAAGGTGGAGGTGGATTCGCTTGCATACTTCAGTTCTTTTCCGCGGAAAGAAAGTCAGCCAACTAACCGAGTCAGATAACAGCATACTTCCATAACAGGGCATCTCCCAATACGTGTACTGTTGCGGGTGGCCTGTTTCCATGCTGTGTCCGAGGCAGAAGTTGTGGTAACGTAGTCTTACACGTTGAGTCTCTGTATCCAGCTTGGTCAATGTCCAGCCTAGTTGTTCCAGAAGTCAGATGAAACGAATAATATAAATATAGAAAGGCGTAGAGGGCTAGGAAAAGTACTAAGTTTGTATAGAAAAGCAAATGGTGATCAATACAATTATACTTGACCTATGGTGATCTTGTCGTTGATGGTTAGTTGCATTGCCGCCAGATACTGCTGCGCTGGACCAAGCCGAACATTTCTACACAAAATGACAGAATAAAGATGACCCAAAGAAAAAGTTCCATAGATATTACTACCAATCGGGTTCTTTTATTCCAGATACTTCGGCCTGCTAGGTCACTGCTCGGATCATCAGTACATATAGATGACGTATACTTGACACGTTGCAGTGCTCCCAAGGATCGACTCCTCCGACTACAACACAACACAACGGTGGAACATTTTATGTTGACTTCATGAACCGAAGCTCCGACAGACTTTTCGAGGTTGATGCCATCTTATTATTCTACTCTAATCCATCGCAATGACCATCCAGTACAATGGCGTCAGTATTCCAGCCTCTTTCGCGTCTTGCAGCATTACCTCCAAGTCAGGCGATGGTTTGATTGAGAAGATGAAAAGCATAAAGAATGCCGGTTTTGATGGAATGGAAATGTCCATGGCGGACATTGTTGCTTCTGCACGAGCTCAAGTCGACGCCGATGTTGGCGAGGAAGACATCGAGCATTGACAGATGCTTCAAAACACATCAGAGAGACTGCTGACACTATTGGCCTCACAATCATGCCCCTGCAGCCTTTTCCCAGATTTGAAGGGTGGGATGCGGCGCGAAGGGAAGCTGCGTTCGCCAAAGCGGAAAATTGGTTGCGAATTATGGCGGCGCTAGGAACCGATACTCTGCAAGTGAGATATTGATATCCCATGACATATCGCCGCTTAGATAAAGTGCTGATTTGTTGATATAGGTTGGATCCTCCGATGCGAAGGATATCTCGTCTGATGCTGACATCCTCGCGGGGGACCTTGAAGCACTGGCAGAACTCTGCAGCAGGAGGGGATGTAGAGTTGCTTATGAAAACTGGTGCTGGTCAACCCACGCGCCAACATGGAAAGCCGTTTGGGAAATTGTCAAGAAAGCCAACCACCCGAGCCTCGGTCTATGCCTTGACACCTTCCAAGCAGCCGGCGCAGAGTACGCGGATCCCACCACGAAATCTGGCTACATTGAACTCGTTGATAAAGGAACTCTTGGAAAATTATGGAAACAAAGTTTACATGAATTGGCAACAACTGTGCCAGCGTACAAAATCTTCTTGCTACAGATTTCCGACGCGTACAAAATCTCACCACCACTCAGAGAGAACGACGGTCGGGCGCAATGGAGTCAGCGACACCGGCCACTGCCTTGTAGTGTCGGATACTTGCCGGTACAAGACGTTTTGAACGCCGTTTTGGCGACCGGCTTCCGCGGCTGGTTGTCAGTCGAAGTCTTTGACCCAAATGAGGAGAGGAGGGCACCAAACGATGAATATACGGTGGCAGCCATGGTTGCGCTTAAGAAGCTCATAGCCATGGCAAAATAGATTATGGAAGCGCACCATCACAAATACATTCGTCCATCATAAATAGTCGCATTTCTCGGTATATGACTACGAAGTGTCATGTGGGGTATATCCTTTTTATTATCTCGAGTTGCAATTACACATGGTTAACCAGTGAAGGCTGCCGCAGTTTCTGTTCACGGCGCTTTACTTAATTCTCTACTACCTATACTTGTGGAACTCGCACTTTTTCGCCGCAAACTTGACTACATACTGCGCGCGACCATCGGCACAGTCGCTGCATGATACTTGGATATTGGTAAACAGCTCACTTAGCAACCCCGCGATGCCACGACGTCGCTTTGGCCTTGTCTCAGTTAGCAAATAGGACACCCACGATGAGCAATGCCTTTGACGTTTGAGGCCTGCTAAGGAGGCAGTTCAACTGAGGCTTTTTACCGGTAGATTGCTTTTTGGCAAAAGAATGACGAGGTGCAAACAAATAATCGCTACTGTCGTCAAATGGTATCCGAAACAGCTTTATTTATGGCCCACGCGGCTTGTTTAGTAGATTTGGTTAAGCTGTTCTAGTTTATATTAGTCAAGATTTAGGTATTCGGCCCTATCTGTCTACGCTCTTTGACGGATTGGTGATGTGAAGAAATTTCCGTTCTTCACTATATGAAACAGTAACTTCCAAACTCCAAAGCGGTAAACCAACTAAAAGAAGATAAAATAACTCATTCAATAACAATATATATAAATGGAGTGCCTAGGCAAGCTCACGCCGTGTAGGCGCAGCAGACTTCGTAACAGCTCTAGGCCGTTGCGCCACTGAAGCCATGGTGTACTTTCATAAAGGTTGGTATGCCGATTGCCGTGATGTATATTTCGAGATACGCCGGTCTCACACTATGCAGCAATGTTGGATATCACAAGCAGGTCTCATAATAGTCATTTCTGTAGAGAACGGGAAGAGAGTAGCTCTTCCTGATACCCAGTGCTATTTATGAGCCTTTCCTTTTTTTGGCCGTACAGTCATCTTCCTCACTAAGACTGTATTATACCATGAGTTTGAAGTAGTGCGTAAAAGCTAAATTCTTTCTTTTGATTAGCTATCAGAGCATTACTGCCTTTTGCCCGTAACCTCTGCTCTATCAAAGTGAGTATTTCTACTTGAGAAGTTTGACATTAAATTTGAGCCGTCTAATAATTTCCCATTTGCGTTAGCATTATCGCAGTTTCATCATATGTTCTTAGTCATTGTACACATACGTCTGTATTCCCATATGTCACAAGCGATGTTCAGGACCTTGGCGTCGGCAGCTCTATCGCTCGGGCTCCCATGCCGCCTGCGCCAGGGCCTCCTCCTACACCTCCTCCCGACGGCAGCTCCTCCACAGGCGCGGTAGTCTTCAGTTTTTTGTCCTGGTTTGGATCTATGGCTCGTTCATTCCCGCCAGCTGCTCCGGTACCAGCTATACCTGCACCCTCAAGGCCCATGTTTTTCTTATCTCGTGTCTTGTTGGGAGATTGGTTGGATACTTTGCTTGAGCCACCGCGCGTGGCGTAAATCGCAGCGCCAATTACGCCTACACCGGCCATGGCTAGCATAAGTTTCTTTTCCTGCGACATGGTATTTTTCTTATAGATAATAATGTATTATTAGAATTTTATTTATTTAAAAGAGTTCTAGAATTTCTGTTGTATGGCTGTATATATATATATGTCCCTCTTACCATTCGCCATTTTTATTGCAGATTATATTACTAAGCCTCCTATGGCTTATTGACACTGTAATGTTGACGTAAGAACAACATACTAAAAAAAAGGACTACGGAGTACAGCTATTCTTATTACCTTGTTAGTAATGGCAGCTTTCTCTAATTTATTTACCAGTAATGGCAGGATCTTCTGGCGTCTAGCCACTCGCCGTCCCTCGTCGGGAAGCGAGACTACACAACCCAGCAGCGTTTGCCTGATAAAGCTATACGTCCTTTTCGCATAACATAAAGCAGTCGCATCTTCCAAAGAACCCTTTCTGAGTCCTCAATATATTGTTTTGGCGACGAATGCCCATCCCCAGCTCCACTACTTGATAGCCATTACAAATGCTGACATCTGGGAATATGATGAACTAAGCTCACTTTAAAGCCAGCCATATGACCACCATGGATCAAATGTCGCGAGGTGTACTGGTAGAGTCCACAGCAGCCCAAGCTGCTGGCAAAGGATGAGATGTGGAGGAATCCAGTTTTCGTCCAATTTCTCAACTTGATAGCATAGGCAGCCTTTTAAAAGGAGATAAAAACAGGTACGAAAATCTATGAATGCCAAAAAGGTGACGAGCGGGTCTGATGCTCCAGCTTTTGATACTAACAAAATTTATGAAAGTCACCACCCATGGGATGCGCTCTAGCCAAGGACCTGGAATATTCGTATCTGGGCTGCGCATATCTTGGTTTCGCCTGTTTTTTTCCACGGGGACAGTGAGCAGAGCTGATTTATAGGCAGCCAAAGTTGAGTTTCGTTTCATATATCTTCCTTGCTCCGTTGGGTAGCGCTCGCAGCTCGATAAAGCTCCCTCCCGCCCCGGGATACTGTGGGGGGAGCTCGCTCGGGTTTCGATCACGGGCAGGACAAAGAACAGGCTGTGCTGCATTGCGTTTCCGTGCTCCCACCTTATGAGATGAGGTATGGTATGCAACTTAATCTGTCAGGTTTAATAGCCTTTGGCGCTTACTTTGGACAGAATTCAACGCGAACTTTCCGGAAGGCATCAGTTGCATGTTGAGCTCCAAACGTTCAGGGTAGCGCGCGGCACTAATCGATCTGGTTGTTTTGGTGCAACTTTGGGCGCGTGTCATCATTAGTTACCCACAAACCTGTTCTTTCTTTGGTGCACGAGGGCATCAAACAGAAAAACTGTGAAATTGGTGCCAAGCAGGAAGAGGGTAGGTTGTTCGTGGGGGCGCCCCGCACTCATGCATCTGCCAGGGGCTTGCGCACAATGTGAGTTTATTTCATTTTCCCTCAATTCATCTCATCCTGTCACCGTGGCAGCGCGCGTCGACATGTCGTTATCTCGGGAAGGTCTTTTGCAAAAGGGCTTTTTGTATGACCCGACACCCATAGAGCCGGGAAACTGCCTCAGCATGTCGAGTGCTTGCGCGAATCGATCCTCGACTTCTCGTGCCTTGTGCCCACTGAGACTGGTGCTAAAGGACTGAGGTTTATCGAGAAAAGTTTGGCAAAATCAGACGATCTGTTGAAGGATCCATGGATTAATAGCGCGGAGACCATCAGGCAAGAGGCTGAGCGACTACATGGTGGGGGTTTCTCGGAGGATCACTGGGTGGAATTTTTCCTCAAGATGTTCTTCGACCGATTGGGTTCAGATACAACCTCATCAGGGCAAGAAGCCAGAGCGTAATGTCACTCATCTTTGCATTTCATGCTCATCTAATTGATGTTTGCAGTTCTTCCCGCGCCCATTTCCATTATGATGCCTTTGTGCGGTATGTCCAGACCAGTGGAACTATTCTGTCTTGATACCCGCACTGACAGCATCCTAGAGAAAGAGATGGTTTGTGGGCTGTTTCAGCGGAAGAGAGTACACTCTCCATCCGAGGCAGCCGTCCAAAGCCCGATCTCGCCTTTTACCTGCCAGTATATGACACCGAAGCCTCCTCTACTCACGCTGCCGTCGCCTTCTCCGATCAGAGATGGAAACAGCGTCCCGTCCCGTCGCTGGTGGAGCCTTTCTCATTGGCAACCTTGACTCAATTATCGGCGAAGGGCTTGCTCCCTGGCCCGCGTCCTATATCCGATAAGGGTACTGAAACTACGACAACGTCTCAGTTGCGGAGTTGGCCCTGGCTCATAGTTGAGCTGAAGAAAAAGCACGACAAGCACGCCGCCGCAGCTCGCGCCGACGAAATTGTCTGTTGCCAAGCGACCAACGCCGCTGTCTGCGCCCTCCAGTTACAGCGGCAGCTGGCAAGATTTTCCCTTGCGCAACAAGACGATGGTGAGGTAGCTCCTATCCCTACCATAACTACACAAGGATCTCACGTCACGATATGGACAGCGTACTACAGCGAAACATTGCGTCGCAGCCCCCGGTTTGGCATGACGCACCACACGCGCGAAGAAAAATATGTAAACCTGCAACCTCCCTCTCGCTTGACGGGGACCTCATCATGCCCGGGCAACTAACCGAGTCGACAGATTATGCAAGCTGTTTGGAAGGGTGACATGACCAAGTTGGGGGATATTCTGAGGTTTCGAATGGCGCTCGAAAACATCCACACATGGGCATGCCGTTGGTTCCGGCCGCACGTCAAGACCTGTCTCGATCAATGGATAGAAGTCCACCTAAGAGACCCGGGCGGATATCCGGACCATCCAGCTCACTCGAAGTACAGGGACAACTTTCGAAAGGCGGTGCCGATGGTTGAGGATCTTCTCGCCGAATACAAGGCTCTTCCACCCGATTTCCCCACGTTTGATGACAAGGTCAATCCCCTGGCACTAAGCCTAATCATTCAACAGATGTCCATGCTTAGCCATGAGAGCTTACTGGAAAGTATTGAAAGAAAGGTAAGAGCTGAAATTGGGTCAGCATTTGCAAAGGTGTTTCCTCCGGAACAATTCTCGCAAGGGGACGCAGAAACGGACCCGTCAAGCGAAGCTACAGGGTTGGGCATTGCGGATAGAGATGATGTCGATGCCCTATCCGAGGACGGCTCTGACATGTACGATCCCGAAAACGCGGTGCGTGAGAGCACAGTGGCGACGACAGCATCCCGGACAGCCCCCCACCAGCCGAATCCAAAGCGCAGTACACCTGCGAATCTCCAGCTCCGGCCACGAACAATCCAAGCTAGATCAGAATCCGTTGATTTGACAGTGTCTGAGGAGGACTCTTTGGAGACGAGCGCAGTGTCTACCATTGGTGTCCCCAGCGATGCGAGCACCAACACCAATCCCGACGTGGAGGAAGAGACGGAAATCGGGGGCATCTTTTACGTGTCGAATTTTAACACGAATCAGGTTTTATGGAAAGCCACCGCAAATGAGACGCTTACAACAGTGGATGAACTGAAGAACGGGTATAGGTTTCATTCACACAAGAAGGACGAGGTTGGCACCCCATCCCGCTGCCGTCTACCGTTGCGCTCGCCCGCTCCCTCTCGTCCAATGTCACTCTCACGTTTGTGCAGATTATGTACATGGGATCTAAAAGAGAAATTGGAGAGGCGCAATGCGTCGGCCACAGCTACAAGTCTGCTAACTGCGAGCTTCTAGGTCCTCGACGTCGTTTTTAACAACGATCGCTTCTGGCTGGCCATCAACAGCCAAGGCACCCTAGGCTGGATAGCACCATGGTTATTTTCTGTGAGAATGAGTGGATGGTTCTTCGAGTTCAAGAAAGAAAGTTACGAAGAGCGGTTACAAAGAGGAGGGGTTTAAAAATCCTTGTATTATTTAACTCTGAAGATAATGGAAACCTCTTTATACATGTGCATATATGTTCATGCAAAAAGAAGGAAGAAAGAGGCTGGAAATTGTGTCCCTTTATAGCCTGATTTCTTAAGGTCATGCGTCGCCCCTGCCTAATAACTCAATCAAAGATGCTTTGTAGCGCCGCACTCATTCCTCTTCAACTTACCTACTCCAAGTTACGGACACCTAGGCGCGGCCTCGCCCAGAATAGAATCCCGGCTCTGTGAATGCCGAACTTGCAGGTTGGCGCGTGCACTTGTTCTTTGCATTGTAGCACGTAGATGGCCCTAATTCCTTACTCCTTTGTCGCAGGAGTGAGAGAGACTTTTATCTTTTGACAGAGTTATCAAGCTTTTACATTGCAGCGTGGTGTAGGCATCGTCGCAGGGAATTTTGTTACTCAAGCGTCCAAAACCATTTGACGAGGTCACTGGCAGGCACAAGATTCCAAGTTTTATAGTTGACGTTTTGAAAGATTTTTGCTTCTCTAGTCTATGCAATAAATCGCCCGTCTAGATGAATAAATTTTAATCTCAAAACTCTCTTGAATGCAGTACATTGCTGCACAATTGAACCCGACTGTAACGATGAAATGAAGTGTCGCAACCCTTTGATAACGCTGTACTAAACGCCCACTTTTGAGACTGAAATAAACGATGAAAATAAAAAACCCAATAAATAGCAACAACATGATTTATAGAGACGCCTCCTTGTGAATCTCAATGCCAGGCGGCGCACCAGTCAGGGCCTTGCACTGGGCGTAAATGACAAACTGGCCAGACACGAGACCGCAGGTCATGACAAGTCGCGGGGCCAGACCAGCCGTGAGCAGGCGGACGGGGCCAAACTCCTTTGCGAGCTGAAACATGCGGCTCGTGGCGCCCTGCTTGGGGTCGCCGGCGCCCTTGTTGATGGCCGACAGCAGCGTGTCCGCCGGATGCGAGAGCACGGCCGCCGCGACACCCGCCGCAATACCCGACGTCAGCTCAATGCCCGTATTCTGGAGCTGCGTGAGCTTTGCCTTTTTCTCGGAGCCAATGGCGCGGTAAATGACTTCATTCACGGCCTCGTGGACGGTAAACTGGCCCACGGCGTAGGGCACCTGTTTAAACAGCAGGGGCACGAAGCCAGAGTAGAATCCCCGGAACCCTTCCTCGCGGGCCATGCGCATGAAACCCGAAGTCAAACCGGTAGCGTAGCCGCGCTGGGAGACGAGACGGATGCGGGTGGCCTCGAGGGGGCAGAGGAGAATGTCGGCAAAGAACTCGGCAGTAGCAGAAGCGCCGAGGTAGACGGCGGTGCGGTGGGGGACGGACTTGTCGGGCCCGCCGAGGAGGTCAATGTACTTTTTCTTGAAGAACTCGTAGCCGGCGAACTTGCCGCCGCCCTGGACGAGGTAGCCGACGGCGGTGGGACCGAAGCCGGTGAGGAGGGCCGAGGCGCCCTCCTTGGCGACGATGGTTCTGGCGGCCTTGATCATGTTGTAGCCTTTGAGGGAGTCGTCGACCTGGATGCGCGTCTTGACGACGTCGATTGGGGTTGCGGCCTGGGGGGTTGGTTAGCTGTTGTTGTTATTATTTTTTTTTTGCTGTAATTGGAGGCCAATTGGTTCAATTCGGCCGGGGACAGTATGCTTACTCCATGAGTTGATGTCGCGGCGAGCGCACCGGCAGAGAAGAACTTGAGGTAATCGGAAGCCGTAAAATTCGGCGTCTGGTCGCCCTTGGAAGCCATGGCTGGGGGTATGGCTGGAGGTGTATGAGCTGTGAGGGCTAAAAACAGATGCAGGAGGCCTGGTATCGCGACAATAAGCTGGAATGAAGCTGGGAAGAGGTAGGTGAGGGCGGGGTAGAGCTAGCGCTATATAAAGGATTTTTCACGGGATGACAGGGGGAGAAGCGAAAGCGACAAATTCAAAAGCCGCCAACTGATAAGTGCATTGAGCGAATGGCGAGCTTGAGCGAATCAAGCTTGGTTTGGATGGTGATGGCGTGGTGCCTTGATGACGTCGTTTGCCGAAGAAGCCGAAAGCAGCGATTTGGCAAGCCACAGCCAGGGGACCCGCTGAAAATACAGCGATCGGCCAGGAATTTAGTGCATCATGCCTCGGTCGTCAGGCCCACTGATGGGGGAGGATCGCTGTAATTGGCCTTGCACTCCACTATAGTCCACTGTCCATTGAGTCCACTGAGTCCACTGTAATTCGTCAAGAGTGCGCTGTAGAGCCTGTAATCGGGCCAATCTTGGACGCGACCAATCATCGGAATAAACAGGGGGCTTCGGGGAGGCCGGGGACGCTGGGGACGCCGCGGACACGATGCGATGCTACCGAGGCCGCGGAATCAAATTTTTATATTATTGCAATGCGCTTTGTTATGATGCAGGACAGTCGATGTATACAGAGTCTACCACTCCCCAGTGTATTGGCGTTGGATCTTTTGAATATAATCCCAAAGGCCCACACTACTAGAGAATCTCATGGGCCAATAGGTTCATTAGGGAAAACGATGTGCTGATTTGACTGTCATGTTATTTGACTGTCATCGTGATAATAGTTATGATCAAATCAAGAAAACAGTTTGGATGATTAAAATTGATAGGAACTACCCTTCAATGAGAAACCGGCCATCAGATTCCTTTTCTATCGGCGTGCGCAGGTCCTCTTTACAACCGAACAAGACTTGTCAAGTATCTTTTCTTATTCTCTCAAGAATGTATCCCCTAGCCTTGTTTAGAGAGCGCAATAGAGAGAGCGTACCCAGAACGAGCAATAGCAGGTGCCGCGTCAATCCCCAGCTCAACCAAAGCAATCGAAATTCCTGCTCCAGTCCTCTTTATATCCTGCAGATAATCGTAAACAATACTGTTGATGGTAAGCGCCCCAATAGTATCAGCAAACGGTCTCGCCTTTCCATACGGTGTAAATTGCCACGTAATAACACCAATACCACCGACAACAATAGCTGAGCCGCCAGCATCCGCTGGCCAACCCTCAGAGACGCCGTGGGCAATGGCATTGATAATGTTGTTGCTTAGATGGAGACTTCCTGCAACATAGGAAGCGGCACCCAAGATGAGCTGTTTTCCCTGGTTTGAAAGGAATATTTCACCAGCTGTACGTTTGGTTGGAGCAACAGGCTGAGGAAGAATATAGCCAGTGATCGAGTCCTCGGGTTGATCAAGCATCGCGGCAGCAATGGCTCGGTGGCTGTCAGGGAAGGTGGCCAAGTCTTCCACGTTCCTCGGCTCAAGAGCAAGTCCATTGGCAAGAGAACTTAGGCTGCCAAGTATGGCCAAGATGGCAATTGTCGTTTTCATGGTTAGAGCGAAGTGAGCGTAACGTTGGTAGTCAAGATGGATTGTGATAATGTAACGAGCTTTTTAATCTTGTAGCTGATTCAATTATTATAAAATAACGGATAGAATGAGAGCTTTGAGCTCCTTTATATTGATTTACAAACAAGCGCACGTGGGTGTTGCGGATGCCCAGGCGCCTCTGTCTGCTCTAATGAAGCTACTCAAGTCGAATGTAGTTGGATTGCTTAGAGAAATATGCTAAAATCTGACGATTCCTAATCTTCCGAAGGCCTGTACTCCCAAACACAATATTCTTAGCAGCGCTTCCGGGATCAAAGCCGTGTAATGGTGTGAGGACCCGTTCAATAGCTATACTTGGTTGTTCCCAAGTCCAGCCGCCAAAGCTAGTAACTGGGTTCCCCTTTTCTTGGATTGCAATATGTCTACCATTCTCTTATACGAGATAGCCTATTAGCGCAGAGATTCGAGTATAGGGCACGCTATTTTTGTCTTCTTCTCTCAGTTGTGGCAGGGCTAAGAAATTGATCCCCATCAACACCATAATCTGATAGGCACAGTCCATGAACTACAGACATTTCACCATGCGCCAAGCTCCCTTTCTCTATGGCCAGCGTCCAGAAAAGCGTCAGGTCTTGGGCAAGTGGCCCAAGTCGCGGATAAACCAGTGCCAGAGCTGGCTTTTGCCTCCGTGCAGCAGAAAATGCTTCCCACTTTGAAATGGCCACATCTCCAGTGCGGGCATCGACGACTTCGAATAATACCACTGCCCAACCGGGCAATGAGACCACATCTGAGAACACAACAGCTCCATCCTCTCGCAGCTTCTGGCTGGCCGAGCGTCCAGCACCTGATGATGTGGACTGGCGCTGAGGACGAACCGCCAATCGAAATGTGCGGTTTCTGTTCCTCCCACCGCTTCCCATCACCAAGTCGCAGCTCCGCAGGCTGCTCTCCGGATCTTCGATGCGCTTCGCAGCGTGAAACATCCACTTCTCAAACGGTCTCATCATTTCCCAATACTGCGCCATATCAGAGAGAAATATGTTGAAATCTAGCCGCAGATGTCGCACTTGAATCCAGTTCAAAAGCCCTGACCGGTGGCCAAGAGTCTCCAAATGGTCCGTCTGCTTCGCCTCCAGAATATAGGCCCATTCCATGGCCCTGAGGTTGCATCCCACCATACGGGACATTCCTGGGCCAAAAATGTTAGGCCCCTCTCTCAAGATGAGAAGGTCTAGAGCATTCGTTGGCGTTGTTGGTTTGTCGTACACTGTGTCCTGAAAGGGTCTAGTGGCCGGTGCGGCGCCAACAAAGTGCAATGTGTCGAGACCAAAGTTGAATCGGATTGTTGGCGCAACGTCCAAAACCGAGCACTCAACATCGCCAGACAAGTCGGCCTTGGCTTGCAAGAGCGGATACTGTGGTAAAAGTGCACGCCGCGCTTCGGAATTGACCTGCAGGACGGCCGGAGGGGGGAGTGTGCTCCTGATGGTCCACTGGCCGGGTCGAACCTGGCGAGGTACGATGCCGACACAGCGTGGCTCTACTGCCATTGTCCAAATATGTACTCGGATGCTCGGCGGTAAACTTGCAAAAGTCGGGCCGGCCTTGACCTTACCAGTGGCTCTGATTCCTTTCCTGTTCATATTTGCGGACCTGTCAACGGGCGTACTTTTTGCAATGTACCAACGACTGAGTTGCTATGGCATATTTTGGGGAAAGAATGTCATGGGAACAAGGGCTTGTAAGCTGTCAGGCCAAACTAAAGTAAGCTTGTTTGGGGATGGATTCCTAAACAAAACCCCACTTACACGACCAAAGGCACTCCAGCGTGGCTCTATACTACTCTCAGGCATTAAATGTAATAATACAATGGCTGGTTATAAGGCTATATTACTGCTCAAATTGTTACTTACTAAGGAATGGTTCAAAGCATGCACACAGCTAACTTGGTCTACTTGCAGGTAGCAAAACGTTCTCGACCAACTCGTAATCACTCGTAATCACGCTTTACACCACGGCCGTACTTTCGGGAATACGACACCACAGTTTCTCAATTCCGCGAAGTCGGTTGCTCGAAACGACCACCCTGTCTTACCCAGCGAAGCAGAATTGACCCGTAATACTGTCTTTGGAATTTAAAATTAAAGGACTAGATTTTTCACTATTTGGTTTGTAGATGTGTTCCTCGCTGCCATCAGGCATTCTGGGTCAACCACCAGCAGCGCCTGCGCCACACTGGCGATTGCAGATACAAAGCCACAGCCTACTCAACAATGATGCATTGGAAAGACGTTGATATAAAACAAAGCCTCAAAATTTACAGGTATCAGACAAAGGATCCGTCCTATAGATCAAAGCCACAGCCGTCTGCCTGCCACCCGCCCTTGTGCCTTGATCAAGCTTGTTTGGGCTAGTGCCTGCCTGCAATCGTTTCAAAGAACGTCGGGATAAGCAAATAATCGCAGAACTAAATTCTTTAAAATACTGCCAAAATCTGGAATAATGTAGCTAGCCGATCTGGTTTCATCTCATTCGCATCGTCGCCTTGTGTCTGCCAATATCGCTGACAGGCAAGCCACAATTGCACCACAGCCACAACAGCTGCCAGCAGACACCCGGCTTGCCTGCATTCACCATCACCATCACCATCACCATCATCATTACCATTACTGCACATCATTAGCTTGCCATTCTGCCATTTCTAATCAAAATCGCGGTTTTCTTTCCCTTCCTTCATTTTTCTCATCATGTCACGACTACAAGCTGCCATGTACTACAGGATTATACCTGTGACAACGCCTACAAGCCACAACCCGTCTGCTTGCCGCCCAGTGATGCACGACCAGACGTGTCCGTCACTCCAAGTTGCACAATCGCCCTTTATCCCACTCATCCGGGACTTTTACTTGTTTCTCCCATGCAATGCAGCTGTTGCCTCTGCAGCTCCCGTTAGCCGTTGGTGGAGAGGCTATCACCGCCTGATTGACGTTTCACATTGCCCTACCGACAATATGCACATGCTTGTTTGATCGGGCCGCCATGCATCCCTCCTACAGCTGCTGGACACAGGCTTCCAACTCTTTGATTGCTGTTCGTACATCAGCGCCGTGTTTGCTTTGTGCCTGGTCGGTACCAACAGTCCGCCTCGGCCGTCCATACTATATCTACGGCGTGTGTCCCTGTCCTGATCTCACAAGAAGTCGCCAGCCTGTGCTGCATTCATGAGCTCAACGCAATAAATCCGCCTCCCTCAGTCTCTCAATAATCATGTCTACGCCATTTACAGGCTCGAATCGGCGACAGAGTAATGTCTGCCATTTCTTCGCCGCTGGCCGCTGCCGAAGCGGCCCTCGCTGCACATTCCTCCACATTGTCCAGACAGATGGACTAGCACAGTCGGACTTTGCCGTGCCTGCCTTTCAACAACCACGAACCTCTGGACATCAAATTTCTCCCGGACCACCGGTTCTTCCATCCTCGACGGCTCCTGGTGTCAATTCTCAGCCCGACCCTGTGGCGAGGCACAACCACGAAGCGGCGGCACACATTGTCACCAATGAAGAGGTACATTCCTCATTTCTTGTCGACCCATTTTGGTTTCTACAGTTACATTAACAGGCCTTCCAGACCTCTATCGCCGAGGAAGCATGGGTTCGCCACCTCAAAGGGGCATTCATCACGTTTGGTCCCGGAGCTCAGGTAGCTGCTGTTGCTCTACCTTGGGAGCTCGCAGGTCTCCGCCTCACCAAATTACCAAAAGGATCCAGCAGTTCTACCATCTCGGCACATTTCCGCGAAAAGTTTGACCTCCAAGTGCCAGAATCCCAAATCAACACGCAACCCATACCGGGAGAAGACGGCGTTGCGGACCTAACACTAGACGATCCAAAATTGGCGGCAAGGCTTGCTGACGCCTTGGGAAACGACAATACCACACCTTTTAGGTCGATGCCAATACTGCCACCGCAGCTTCGTGCTGCACACTTCAATCGCATTAGTTGCAACAGGATAAACTGTTCGTGGCTCAAGCCCAGCCGCACCGCCTGGCTCACGTTTGGGTCACAGAGTGTCGCCGACAAAGTCTGTGGCCACTTCCAAACCGGTGTCTTTCGCGTACTAGGGACCAGGGTCCTGCCCGCAAAACCGACACCCAGCGAGACGGACGGAGTAAATGCTCAGACATGGGGAGTCAAGATTGCAAATGCGCCGGCCGCGGCGACCCGCACAGAAATCGTGCATGATATACCCAGCTCCATGCGACCCTCCCACATGGAGCTTAGCCGCGAGTCGTATAGCCTCCCTCTTGAAGGTGCAGTGAATCAGATTTCAAACATGTTGATGCAGGTTGGGCCTTTGGAGTGTCCTGTAGCCGCTGCACCGGACAGCCATGCCTGGCGTTCCAGGATTGGCGCTCGTTTCGTGGATCCAAATGATGCTACTGACGCCGTCAAGATTCTCCATTACAAACCCCTTCCCTTTTATCTACATGGCAGACTCACCGTGCAACAGGTTTTTTCCGTCCGAATCAAGGTTCCCAATCACATTTATCTAGCAGCATTGCAGGACATTGAAGCCTTGATAAAGTATTGGACTACCAGGCCCACTAAGCAGTTTACATTTACAATCCCTCCTTCGTACAAGAATTTTCGCAACATCAAAATCGACGGTCCCTCGCAGGCGGAAGTGGCCGAAGCGCAGGCAGGCCTGGAAAGCGTAATGGCTGGCGAGCTGCTGACCGAAGACGGCGAACCACTGTGGTCTCCCTCGTTTGCCACCAATGCTTGGGCCTATGCACAGATGCGAGATCTCGAAAGAAGGCTCGGCATCCTCGTCCTGCGCGACAGGCAGAAAGGAACCCTCCGAATGCTCGGCCCCCGCGACATGTTTGGCCAAGCTCGACTGGAGATTGTGAGCCTGTGCAGCAAAGACCCGCGATGTGAATTTTTTATCCGACTAGATTCGGAGTCACTTCCTTGGATTTTGCGTGGGGGTTACCGTCACATTGCCAAAGTTGTCGGCATCGACAAGGTCGGCCTGGACATTGTATCCGAGCCACGCCGTCTCATCATCAGCGGCAGCCACGCGGACCTGAATGTCGCGCAAGACATTTACCACAACCAAAGCCTGATCCAGAACCCAGAGTTGAGCCTCGACGCGCAAGACTGCAGCATATGCGGCTCGCTGGCAGAGCACCCTGTATTCACAAAGTGCTGCCACCTCTTTTGCGCCAGCTGCTTCGAAGACATGTGCCTCTCGTGCGCGGCAACCCATGTCCGCGCACCCGCCGTCCGCTGCTACGGCGACTTTGGCCGCTGCAAGGAGATTCTCAGCCTGGAGACGATTCAAGACAACATTAGCTCCGTGGCGCTCGAGCGCCTCTTTGAAGTCATCTTTACCACGTTTGTCACCTCCAACGCCAAGCAGTATCGATATTGCCCGACCACGGGCTGCAACCAGGTCTACCGTGTTGATCCACGACCGGATGAAACCAGACCGACAAAGGAGTTTGAGTTCAACTGCCCACACTGTCTTGTGGCCATTTGCTCCATGTGTCATGTGTCCCACGACACGCTCGTCTGCCCTGTTTGGGCGCAGTCCAAGAATGAAGCACTGTAATAAGTTGAGGGTTTGAAAATATTGCCGTTTTGAACTGGTTCTAGAATTTTGCGTAGCAAATACAAAATCGTTGCGCTTGACGTTTCTTGACTTTGTGATGCTTGTACTTTGTATGTGTAAGGCTATCGACACAACTATGAAAAGGTGCGGGACAGACAATGCCACAAGACCATGGAATACTGGCAAATTGTAATTACAAGATAATAAGTAAATCTGGAGAAGAGTGCCAAAATGCAGGTCACTTCTGGCTAATGACTTGATAGCGATGGCCAGCTATGTCTTATATTATTATGGGACGATGCGTCAAACATGTCTTGAAATAATTCCTTCAAGCGAAATCTCGCTGCACTGCGAGAGGGCACCACTACAGTACACTTCCATAATCTTTATTGAGTGCAACGGCTGGCCAATTCCGATCACATCCTAGGAAGCAGGTTGCATGGCCTGAGTGCTTCTTGATAGCCAATACGTCGGCACGACTACTCTCTGCTCAGTAACAATAAACGTGTAATGCGGCTTGGGGGTAGCTCCCTGTCCCGCTGGTCCATACCTGGCTCAAGACATGGATATGTCAGTCATTACCGGGGTCTCAGTCAACCCCTACATTTGTCAGTCGTACATTCAGTGTTGTGAAAACATTTAAAGAAGTGTTGGCGCTTGGCCACCATCAGAACAGTAATAGCATCCTTCCTTCCTTCTTCTTTTCCCCCCGGTAGAGTTTGGGGCTACATTGCGACAGACTTGAAACGTTCCTGCCTGCCCTTCTATCACCATGCGTATAACATTGTATAGAATCGCCATGGCCGCATGCATAACGCAGACGGTACTCTCAGAAAGCCCCGATGGACATTTTTGTGCCGAGGTTATTGTGTGCGGTACCAATGGGAAAGCGTACCCCAATCCGTGCGCCTTTGCGGAGGCACAGAATAAAGATCCAGCCCTGAAAGAGGCATCGTGTTAATTTTCTCGCAAATGTATGTTGTTGTTGTTGTTGTTGTTTTTATCTTGATTAAGGGGCTCACGCACATTTGCTAACTTTTAGTAATTAGAACAGAAGGTAGACGGTCCAAGTACTGGTTCCTGCATGTTCAAGTACCAAGAGAGGGATATCTGGTGTCTGCATGTATCCGTGAAGCATGTAAGCCAGTCATTCATTGCACTGCCGTGACTTTTAAAAAAGTAAAAACAAATTCAAGGCTAGCTGTATTAAATACAAACAGAAACGATTTCCCAAAACCACCCACAGACTAGTGTGCCCAGCAATCTAGTAGTCTCTTTCTCGTCTGTATAAAGAAAGGCTTTTGCGACAAGGGGGAACGACGGCAAGTCGTGCCCCTCCAATGAGTTGAGCTGTCGTAAACCAAAACCATGTGTGAATTCAAACCTTGCAATCCATCCATTTCCGAAATAATTCCAATTTATAAATCCAACTTTTGACTGTGCGCCCATGCAAATTTCCTCTTCACGAAGAAATTAGGTTAAGTGATGATCAATGCAGCAGAACCAGTTGGTCTTGCTTACCTTGATTTTTCTTAAAAAAAAAAAGAGAAAAAAAAACGTGCTTTCTTTCTTGCCTTTCTTTTTTTTCATCTTTTTCTTCAGCATTATTTCGCGGGGTCGAGACTCAGACTGGCGGTGGGCATGATGAGATCCCCAACCTCACCGCCACTGCCACTGGTTTTGTTGTTGTCTCCCTCCTTCTCCTCCTTCTCCTTCTCCTCCTTCTCCTCCTTCTCCGGCTCCTCCTTCGCTGGCTTGATGGTCGCCTCGACAAACCGCGCCCGCATCAGCGCCCGCCCGCCCGTCATGCTGTTCTCGTAATCCTCAAAGTTCGCCCTCACCAGCCTCGTCGTCTCCGCCGCCCTGTCCATGGCCAGCCCGTGCGACACGTGCCACCACTCCGAGGCGCTCCGCGGGTAGCTGGCGATCCTGGTGGCCCCCTGAGCGGCGGCGGCGACGGCGACGGCGATGCTCTCGAGCGAGGCGAGGCGATCCGCGGTGCGGGCCACGTACAGCGCGAAGTCCATGCCGCCGCCCGTGACGGTGGCGACGGTGAGGTCCTCGGCATTGTCCCTTGCGCGCTGGAGGGTGTCGGTGACGGCCTGCTCCTCGGCGTCAAAGGGGCCCATGTCGTCGATGATTTCCTCGAGGGCGATGCGCTCCTCTTTGGCGTGGGCGTCTTCTACTTTATCTTGCTGCCCGGCTTCCTCTTCGGAATCAGGGTCATCAGAGGACGAAGGAAAGGCGGCGCGCTCAAGATGGCGCGCGGCCTTGTACGCCGCCTCGGCGAGCATGCGGCGCTCGCTGCGCTCGAGGAACCGGGCGGCTGTCTCGGCCGTCTTGACTTCGGGGAGGAGGTGCATCCCCGTCCGCATGCAGGTCATGAGGGAGGCGTCCGGGAGGAAGGCGACGCGCTTTTTGGGTGTGTCGCTGCCGCTGTTGTCGTCCTTGATGCTGTAGATGCTGTACATGCAGTTTGCCTGAGCCTCTCGTTTGGGTTGGGCTACCGGCTGCGGGGTCTTTTTGAGGCAGCTGCGGGTCGTCATCTTGGTGGCTCGGTCCATGTTGAGCTCCAAGACGGGCAGGGAGGAGCTGGAGGACTCTGGGAGTTTAAAGGCGGTCGAATCTGAGTTGGGTGTGTTGTTGCGGCTGCTGCTGTTGTCGGAGACGTTGTTGCTGCTGGTCGCGGTGAGGGTGTCGATGTGGGCGACGGCCCAGTTCTGGATACGTTTTGGCATCATCTTCTTGGCAGAAGAGTTGGCGATGCGGGATGCAACACTCTTCCTGATGCGATGAATGGCCATCTTGCAGTGAAGGATGCGATCCTTGGAAGCAGTAGGAGTAGTGCTTGTTACGGGTCAGTACAAAGAATGAAAGGATGAAACTGCTTTACAGGGTTAATGAGGTTGGGAAGACGGGATGTGAATATTTGAAGGGTCTTCAGAGTTTCATTTTGGGAGGAGTTTTCATTATATTAAAATTGCAATGCATGGAAAAGCTTTCAAGAGGAATAAAAGGTTCCATTGTGGCTTGATGCAAGCCCGCACGCCACGGACAGGTTTTTTGTTCTATGTTTCTATGTTAGACTGAAAATATTTTATCAATTGATTTAATATGAAAAATGATTATTTGTAACTCAAAAACTGTATTAGGACCAATCTTGCATGTTCTTGTGTCCGTTCGCTCATTGTGCCGCAGAATTATCGCCATAAATTGTCAGTCGGGGCCATAACCTATCATTTCTTTGAAATATTTCTGCAAAAGCCTGTAGCTATTGCGTGAATCGGGTGATTGAGAGAAAAGATGCAACTTTATCATCAAACATCTTCAACCGACCACACTCTTTAAATGTTTCCTGTTACGAACTTCAAACCCTTGTGCTCACATCCACGTTGAGCTCCATGGTGAAGAATGCATGTCTCAGCTTTGTGTCAATCATTCCAATCTACCACTGAGTAGGACTTTCTAGTAAGTCATCGAAAATCGAATAGAACACAACCAAGTACACCCACGTGCGAAGAAACATGACATAGTAGACTCCATCTAAGCCGATATTTTGAGTCAAAGGACTCAGCACCATACTAAACACCTCACGCTCATCTTGGCCCACATCTCTAGCCAGCATGTTGATGGCGAGCAGTGTGACAACTAGCAAATATGCATATGACATGGCACTGTCAGAGTACTGACATAGGTCTCCTGGGATCCCTGTTGCTAGGTTGACGCAAAGAAAATAAAGGAGACACGGCTCAGCCCAGAAGCATGGTCCAAAAAAAATCTTGAGAAAAGAAAATGACGAACAGAACATCTTGGATTTGATACTCTGCCTTGTGGCTATGGTTGCCAAGGTATGGCAGTTGCTGGATGATAAGTTCCATGTTTGTCCTGTTCATTGTCGGCGCTTCTCTGTCTCAATGCGAGAATGATATGCATGTCCAACGTAGTTGTGCACTTTTGTGTGTTTTTATTAAAATGATTTAAAGATTTTCGCATGAAAATTTAAATCGCGGCAGCAAGAATTTACGTACTGCTTGCCCCCAGGGTGCGTGACGAAGTGGCGGCGGCGCCACAGAGCATTTTGAAAAGTAAATCGTCGTATTTGCAGCCCTACAGTTCACGTAAAATCGCCTTTGCCAAACTCTTCACACCCATGTGTCACAAATCTGAGCCTCCATACATCACTGGCGGCTCCAAATACATATTGTTCTAGACATTGCGGAAGATTCGTTAGTGTCCATATCGCTCAACAGGTACTGCATCAAAAGTCTGTCTTTGCAAGGAGGGGTTCTCTAATCAGCTGTGCGTAAGAGGTGTGGTGGCTTCAGAAGAAGTCCAAATTGCGTCCGAGACAGCTCCGGCCCTGCACAAGTCAAAGTAATAGACGCCCATATTCCAGATTGAACTGGTCATCTTTCAGCATCCTGAATTTGATTGACTTGGTTCATCGTGGCTACAGTGTTGGCAAATGGTGTTAGTGGAGGATATTCCCTAGATTGTCCACGTAATCATTTGCCAAAGATGAAGCCTCGAGCACGGCTGTGCATCAGGCTGCTATGGCTATGGCGATAGTGGAGAGGGCAACTCCAGCGAAGCAATGTTTCCATTTAAAGGGACTATCATGGCTAGAAAATAGTATCTAATTCATTAAGATTATTATACGGCACCTGTCACAGACATGGTGACTTGAAACCACAGCACCGATCTGACTCAGACTAATAGAACCTAAGATAGTGCCAGCCATATCTTAGACCAGTGAATGTTTATCACCATTAACGAGCGCTCTCCGCGGCTAACAATTATCCTGCATATTTTCCATTTACGTAACAGGAAGTTCCGAACTCTTGCCGAGACATGACTGAGGTGAATTAGAATATGCCTCTCATGGCGCTCCATATATAAGTCAGTCATCAAGCTAGTCGGCATCACTTATTACTTCTCCATACCTTGCAATAAATGGTACCAGTATTATTTTAGAGCAACCACAGCGTTTTCACCCGCAGATTACAAGGAATTTACTGTCATGGCGGCGTGTTTTAGCCCAAGAAGTGTGAAACCTACAGGCCTAAGAATTCCAGTACACTTGAAGACAACTAATTGCCAGGCGGAGCAGAATTGTTCTGGGCCAAGTCCATGATTGACTATGAATGCGTTACGAATTAACAACTGTGCGGATACGCGAACCTAGGCGCTGCCCACCCATTCGCATCCTCGAATATGTTGTGGTGACTTTGAGCTGATCAGGATACGAAATCTGGACAGAAAAATAATTAGCAAATTGAGGAGAAAGCGACTCTCAGAGTGCGGGATCCTAGCTCCAGCGGGCTGTCTGAGACCTGTATGAGACAGTGACTGAGGAGGTAATCTCTCTTACATTCTAATTTACAGTCTCGGCCGTTATGTCATTACAGCGAGACACGGCGCACTCAGACACGCTACAGCTCAAATACCAAAGGGGGGGGAAACTATAAAGACAATCGCATAACGTCAAATGCGACTCCCCTGATGTACAGTAGAAACAAATTTACAGTACTTCGACTTGACAGCCAACATGAGATTCATTTTTATTGCTGCGCTTCTCGCCGGCGCTCTCGCCTCTCCCGTCACCGAAATTAGCACCCCTAGCTACGGAGGGGACGATGACTACGGATTGGATGATGGCTACGGAGGGGATGATGGCTACGCAGGGGATGGACAGGGCAGCAGGTATCAACCCTGTAGTAAAGCAGGATTCTTCGGCAACGCCGCAACTTGTTGCTCGTTCGACATCATCGGAGCAGCGTCTCTCGGCTGCAAGCCGCGTACGTAAACCACGTACTAATCAATGTCTGTCTAAGCTAACGCATCATTAGCGGCGAGAAATCCCCGAAGTCCGGCAGAGTTCAAAGCCCTTTGCGGAACTAGAAAGCCTAAATGCTGTTTTATAGATCCTGTGGTAAGTTGCACCTAGTCAGACTGAATGATTCACACTGCACAGAGTACTAATATAGACATCTCAGGGTGGTATTGTGAACGCTATTTGCCCAACTCCTGTTGGCTTTTAGACAAAGCTCAAGATGTTCATGAAGAAAGCGTGAAAGCAGAACGAGGCGGCGGCAGAATACGAAGTCAGGTTCTTCTTGGAATGGTGCGTCGAGGTAGTTGGAGACGACGATCACGTACCCAAAATAAAATGGGAAATTATGTATTATAGATGAAGAAATAAAAGACAAATCGCCCAAGCACTATTCTCGTTGTTAGATGAGGACTGTCTCTTTCCTACATTGCTCTTCGTTGAGCGAGAGGTGCTTAAGCAATAGATGTCTGTAAGGGAGATTGAGACAGCGTTTAGTGAGGCCTCGGTTAATGAGGATCTCGAGTAGGAGTTGGCTGGCATGGCTGTTGAGGAACCTGAGAAATGATTGTTGTTTTTTTATTCTTTCATAAAGAACAAGGGATCAGTGGGGTTTCGCTGCGGCTTCTATCCATCTAACTTGCGGAGATGCAATGCAATCAAATCATCTCCGATGCAAATTGCCAAATTGGGGTTTGGTTCTTGTCCCAGTGACGGATTTTTTCCCGCAGACGGAGTTTGTGTAGCAGGCAGAACTTGGTCTTATCAGGAACACTGTCACTGTTATCAGGCATTTCGACGTCGGAAAATTTTCCGCAACCAACTCCACGCGCGGAGTCTGACACTGTTGTCTACAGCTACACATGGCACTAGACCCTACGGCGGCGACGGGCACGACTAATCAATTAATTCGAATCAATCTTCTGCTATTTCAAGACTCGAGTAGATATTCTCATAGCATGAGCCAGTATGGAACTATAAGTAAGGAGATGTGGCACTCTCTGAGTCCACATCTCTTTACTTATTCTTCAAAGCATATCCCGCAGTCGACAGTAATTACAAGAACATGGCCATAAGTAAAAAGACTTGCCTCATCACAGGCTGCTCAGCCGGTGGTGTCGGTGCAGCTCTGGCCGAAATCTTCCGCGACAACGACTATCACGTATTCGCGACGGCGCGCACAACGTCCAAGATCTCATCCTCGCTTCAAAATGCACCCAATGTGACCGTTCTCGCGCTCGACATAACGTCGGCTGAATCCATCGCCGCCACGCTGAAGCTCGTCCAGACGCAGACGACCAAGCTGGATGTCCTCATCAACAATGCCGGTCTCGGTCTCCGCATGCCCGGCCTGGATACGTCGCTCGAGGAGGCCAAGAAGCTGTTTGACGCAAATTTTTTTGCCGCATTTGCCATGATGCAGGCCTTTGCGCCTCTGCTCATCGAGGCCCGAGGGTGTCTTGTCAACATTTCTTCCATCACAGGCTCGCTGCCATTTCCCTTTACCAGTGCGTACCAGAAAAAAAAGCGAGGGAAAAATAACTGACAAAAATGATTCCATAGGCATGTATAATGCTTCCAAGGCGGCATTGACATCGGCGGGCGAGACTTGGCGCTTGGAACTGGCACCGCTGGGCGTCCGCGTCATGACGCTCGTCACCGGCGGCTTGCAGACAAACTTTGTCGACAACGTGCAGACCCCGGTCCGTCCGGAGGACTCGTACTACAGCAGCGTGTGGGGTGTGATTTCAAAGCCCCCGGAGAAGAGCAAGTACTCCATGGATCCGGCCGTCTACGCCCGCGACGTGTTTCGTGCCATAGAGAGTGGTGCGAGCGGCAAGGTCTGGGTTGGTGGCGGCGCGGGCATGGCTCGGGCACTGCTGTGGCTGCTTCCTCAATCTATGGCTGTAAGTTTGTACTTTATCTTTTCTTTTCCTTTTCTTCCTTGAAATGACCATTTGGGATGCTGACTGTTCGGTGCAGGATGGCATTATGTTGAAGCCAGTGCCGTTCACGGAGCGATTAAGCAAGGAACGTGCGGACCAACAATCCAAGGCGAAGCAAGTCTAGCCGTTCTTCAAGTCGGTCACTTGTTTTGTCGCCAAATTGTGCCCCGTGGGTGCCAATCTGTTGCATGACACATAGTAGCTGCCCATTGAAGATGTAGCCGGGTCGTATTTGGCCTTTAGCATCCATTGTGCCCTCACTTTTCACTCTTACCAGTAAGCCTGTACAGATTTTTATTGTCAACTTGAACATTCCAGTTCAATATATATTAAAAGAAGAAATAGCCCGCTCAGTTATATGTATATCGCCTGCTTGCCTATGAAAATGCTGTATATCCATGTTCTCCCATTCCCGTCGCTAAAATACAAGTTCAACTTTATTAAAGTCGAAAGTCTATAATTCTACACCCGCATTCCTGGGTATTTTTTCGTCCAACGATTTCTCTTCTTCCACCGTATCCATCTCCTTTACTGGTACAGTGGCGGCGTCGGCCTTTGCATCGACTCAACTACCCGAGCCAGCATCTTCATGTGCGATCTGCGAAACGTCCTCGTCACAAACGGCTTCACCAGCGCGCCGCAAAACACGACCGAATCCTCCACCAATTCGTAGTCTTCTGGCGACGACGGCGATGATGCGTAGATTTGTTGTTGTTGTGGTGTTTGTGATGACGATGCCGGGCGCACAGAATACGTCGAATAGGTGCGCACGCCGCTCGCGTCGGCGCGCGACCGCACGCCTCCCGCAAACGCCTGAAAGGTGACGTCAATGGCAACGTCCTTGTACACGGGCATCTTGGGGAGGCGCAGCACGTCGATGCGGTCCATGACAATGTACCGCTCGATGCGGGTGCCGTCCTCCTGGAAGAAGGCGTCGGCGGTGACGTCCTCAATGTCCACGGGGATGCGCTCGTGCTTGTACACGAGCGGGTGGCACTCCATCAGCACGGGGAAGTGGTGCAGGCCGGCGACGAAGGAGTCGTGCGCGATCGAGGCGGGGATCGGCACCGACAGGGAGCCTTGGTAAGTGGGCATTGACAGACGAGATATGCGCTTCGCCATGTTGTGCGTATGTGTATAAATGTATATATATGTGTGTGTTTTGTAGATTTATATTGCGCTACCAGTCTTGGCGTGCAGCTTTGTTTCAGAATTGTCGTGGAGAAGAGAAGACAGGAGTTGGTTTCGATGTTGGTTGATGTGAAATCGATGACTGCGGGCTCGCTCTCGGTATTATAATCCCTCCAAAAGAAATCGAATTCGTCGCGAATTATTAATACGACTTTTTTTTCCTCCTTGGATCGGGTCCGATGTCAAGATTTTCTCCAAGCGGCGACTTTTGTTTCTTTATAGTCTAAACACAAACTCCGGACTCGCTTAGACTGTTGCATTGGAGTTTCGACTAAAAATAGCAGGGCATCGGGGCAGTGTCAGCTTACCAGTAGCCTGTCAGATCCGCTCTTCTGGTTCATTTCATTGATCCCTGCCCTTGCCCCGTCACTAGGGGTTTACCCCATTGGGCTCCTTGGTGGCGAATCAACGTCGCTGTCTTGGTGACTCGGCACAATCTTTCCGTCGCTGAAATTTGCCCCTCGGATGAATTCAAGGCAGCATTTCCGACTGGCGACAGGCCAACTCGGCCGGTACTCCCTTTTGGCGCTAGCGTCGACATTGCGTCCCAACCAGATTGCGTCTTGGTCGAGATTGGGCGTCTCTTTCAGGCACCTCGGCAGTGTTGTATTTTTGACTCGTCCGTTGTTCATTATTAGCTCCGATCCCTGGTCAGCTAATGTGGTAGCAACAGCCCTATGGATAAGGTTCCCGGCATAATAGAAGGTGTAGACGTTCGCCGACCCTCGGATTGCCGAGCCACGGCGCCCGCGGTGTAACGATGCACTGGACGCCTTCCCCATTGTACTGGCACCAGCAAGTTAGTTAGCATATCGTCATCGCGCCGACTCCGTAGGTCTGAGCTTCCAAGCTAGTAAACTGGTGCAAGAACCCGTACCCAGTCATTGAGCCAGCATCAATCTACCACAACACGACTGGGCATGCTATCCAAAATGACGCATGCATTAACCGGACCCCCAAATACGTCTTGAAGAAATATTTTCAAATAAGCATAACAACTAAAGTAAACCAAAGCAAATTAAGTACATTGAGCGGTTGCATCTATTTTCATAACACCGATGTAAGCAGTGCCGAGGTAGTGGAGTCCGAACCAGAACAATTATAATCAGCCAAAACCGGCATTTGTTAATAAATTTTTTTCTCCTTCCATCACATTCGAGACACTGAAGAAGCGACCGCCATAAACTCTGCAAACTTGTTGATTAAACTGAGTGAATTGAGGGGGTATAGTATAGTCTAACTTTATTACCGGGCTCGAGACAAAAGAACCAAAGAAAGATTTGTTGTGCCCATCTAGTACAAAAAATAAAAATACAACAGAAAGGGGCCCCATGTCCAAACAAAAGAGACGATATATAACAAAGAAAAAAAGCTGGCCAGCCCAATATCCGTCTGAAATAACAAAAAAAAAAGCATTAACATGCCGCCTCCAATGTATAGTATAGTATAGAATAGAAAGGTGTGTAACAAACACACAAACTTGGTTTTGCTTTCCAAAAGTCAAATGAGTTTTTCCGTCCGTTTCGTCATTAATAGTAATATGCAGGGCTTCTTTCCTCCAATGCCCATCCATTTCCTCCCTTCTTCTTGTCCTTAATAATCGCTTCCCGGCGGTGGACTCGCAAATCCACTCCCAGGCAAGCTCTCGCCCGCAGACATGTACGTCTGATCAATGCGAAAGATCCAATCCATCTTGTCCCGTTCGCTCCGCGCCGCAAACAACCACGTGTTATCCGTGCCATACACGGCAAACACGCCCGCCTGCATGCGCTCGCTGAGCCTCTGCAGGCCCTGCCCTCCTCCTCCATTATTGCTCCCACTGTTGCTGTTGCCCGTCCATATCGTGGAAATCACACGCCCCGACGCCGTGCGTCTGTGTCCCGGCGTAAAGTCGCCTCCAGCCTGCCCCGGCGCGGAGTCGTAGTCGTCCGGTCCGTGGAGCAAGCCCAGCACGCCGGGCTGGCTGTCGACGCGCGAGTTGCGCAGGCTCACAATGGCCACCTCGTCGCCGTCCGACGCCGAGTGGATGTGCAGGTACGGCCGGCGCAGCTCCACGAAGCGCTTCACCCACCGCGTCGAGTCGCTGTTGGGCACCAGCAGGTACCCGCCCTTGAGGACTTTTGGGTTCTTGGGCACCCGCACCACCGTGGTGATGAGGCTCGGCAGCTCCGGCGACTCCGATGCCACGACGCCGTTGGCGGGCGGCGCCGTGTTGGCCGGGCTGAGAATCGTGGCCAGCGGGTCGGGGTACCTGACCCAGAGGGCGAGGCATTTCTTCAGGAGCGCCGTCTGGCGCTCGTCGTACTCTGGCTTTTCTTCAACGACAACTTCGGGCACGACCAGGTCTTCTGCTTTGACGGTGTCGTCCTCGTCGCCATTGACCGGCTTGGCATCGTCATCCGATTCTGTGGGCAATGCTGCCTCCTCCTCTGGCGTCTCGGGCTCATCGTGCAACAAGTCGTCGTCGTTGGGCAGCACCGGCTTTTGAAATTCCGGCTCGGGCTCAGGCTCAGAGGCGGCCTTGTCCATTTGTCCGCTCGGATCGATGCCGAGGACGCCGAGCACCGTGTGCACGGCGCCAATCTCGGCAATGCGTCGTCTCCGCTTGCGCGCCAGGATAAAATCGCTGACAAGGGACACGCCGCGCGGGTTCCAGCTGTCCAGGTTCTCCTCCCCCTTGACGTAGTCGTGTCGGCTGTTCATCCTCCACAGATCCCCCACGCGCTTGATCGGTGCCGGACGCATGGTGATGGTAAAGATGCCCGTCGAGGAGCGGATGAAGCGCATGCTCTGCCACAGCGAGGAAAACATGGATGGCTGGCGCACAAAGGAGCGCGACAGGACCTGCACGCAGACCTTTTGCGAAAACTTCATCGGCTCGGCCAGCTTCTCCGAGGATATCTCCCAGCCGATGCTCATCTGCACCTTGTACTTTTCGGCCGTGACGCGGTCGAGCAGCAGCGAATTGTGAAGGCTAGAGTCCCACTGGGCAAACACGGTGATGCTGCGGGTGCCATTTGGGTTCTGGCGGAAGATGGGGTGCGACACAAGTCGTAGTTGAATGTCGGGCTCGGTGGCGCCCATGTCTGGCGTCTTGCCACCAGAGTCCACGAGGCGGATCTTGCCCACGCGCACGGCAAAAATGTCGCCCCACGGCAGCGCGTCGCCTGAGCTGTGTGAAACATTGATGGCGATTCTTCTTTGCAAGCCTTGGTGCAGCTGAAAGGTGCCGGTGTCGAGTTCGCTGGCTTGGGTGACTTCGACGGGCGAATACTCGCCCATCTCGTTGAGTTCCAGGATTTGTATGCGGGAGAGCATGTCATGCTTCTCCTGGGTGTAGAATTGTGATTCGTTGATGCGGCTGCTCTTTGCATCCCGTGCGGGTGCTGCGTCTCTCATATCATCCCAGCTAAGGAGTTTATCAAGATGCATCGGTTGAACCTTGGCAAAAATGGACGCTCTGAGCATCACGTCTTGTGGCGCAAACAGCGGGACGCTCATGTTGTGGACGCTCTCGAATCGGATGGGGCCCTCGTCAAAGTCGGCAATCATCTGTGTGGTGGTGACGCCATCTTCCTCTGAGATGCCGGGGATGAAAAGCTGGGCGTGGACATCGGTGCCTTCGCGCTCGGCAAATCCGATGAGCTCATGCATGACGACGTTGAACTTGAGTGTGTTTGTGGGCGCTCGTGCATGTGATGGCTCGAGTGACAGCTTCACGATGCCAATGGCATGTGAAGTGTATGGCGACAAGACATCAAGAGAAAAGTCCTGGACTCGGCTTTCGAATACAGCCTTGAGTGGCACGTCGACCTCACCGACAAGAGTGTAGGAAGGCATGCAGTTTTCGATGAAGGGGTTATCCAGACTGAGATGCTGAGCGTACTCAGGCTGATCCAGATACTGGTGCATTTGGCGCATTTGGCGGACACGGTCATGTAGTTTTTCGAGACTCCATAGACGCACGACATTATTTCGGTAGTCAATGACGCGAATGCCAATGCATGGCTTGGGTGCCTCCTCGAGAGCGGCATCCTCTCCTTCGCCTGTTAGTCCATTTAGAACCATGTCGTATGAAGAACACATGACGTGTCCAACATCCACGACTGTAAATTGAAAAACGACGCTCTCATCAAGCTCGTTGCTCATGATTTGCGCCTCCTTGAGAACGGCGGCATTTTGCAGCACCGTCTCTGCCATCTTGACGTAATGGCGATCGCGCCAGACGTCGGTAACGTTCTTTGCTCGCTCCAGCTCCTCGTCGGACAGCTTGGGGTTTGCCTTGGGTCGCTTGAGAGGATCCATCTTATCAATCTTCTCCTCAAACTGTTTTCGCTGAATTTTCAGCTGCTTCTCCATGTCGTCTTTGAGTTCCAAGAGGGCAGCTTCCATCTTGGCCTTTTCTTGTTTAATTTCTTCGACTTCCACATTGGCAGCCTCGGCATTCTTGAGCTGATCCTGGAACTCTTCCCTTTGCTTTTCAAGTTGGCTTTGGAGCTCCTGACGGACTTCACGGAGTCTGTCTTCGGCTTCGCCCTGTTTGGGTGTGGATGGGATAGTTAAAGCGGTGTCGAGAGAAAAGTTGTCGAGTGTTCCGGTTGACATGTATTTTTCGCGCAGCTGGTACGAGGTGACGGATTCGCTGTCGTCGCCGTCCTCGCGGCCATTGACTCGCTCAGCGCGCGCGCGTTGAACCTCTTCAAACAAGGCGTTTAGCTCCTCGTCTGTGAGGCTGGTAAAGTTCTTTTGATCTGAGCCAAGAATGGCGCCAGCGGCTTCTCGGCGTGCCATGGACCAGTCCGAGTCGCGACCATTGCGAAGTAGAGGTGATGGCGACTCTGGTCTTGATAGGTCCCCAAAGTCCGAGACTCTGCTAAAAGCACGCTCGTGTCCTGGACGTCCAGGTGTTGGACTTGGTGATGAGCGGTCCCACGCCTGGATCTGGCTGGCGGTAACCGATTGGCGTAACAAGCTCTGGCCGACTTCCGCTCTCTCGGCTCTGGCCTCCATGGGATGGTTAAATCGGAAAATGTGAAAGTCGCCAAGGATAACTCTGTATCCCGAGTGGAGCTGTGAGGGTTCGGTGATGCGCATCCCATTGACCATGACGGAAGCGCCTTCGCTGGGCACCACTGTGACTGTGCCATCGGCGCTGTTTTCAAATGTGCAGTGGTCGTGCAGAATTCGGGTTCCATTTAGTCGAATGTTGGCCTGGTGGTCGGCGTTGGTATCGACGTTTCCAACAGTGGTGGTGCCAGGTTTTAGGTTGTAGACCAAGCACTCGGCGAGGAGGGGGTCGTCTGACAAGTTGACCAAATGAGGCATCTTTTTTGGTGTGTGGAGGCCGATGAAGCCCTTTTCGATGCTGATGCCGAGCTCTTCGAGGGCGGCTTCTCGCTCCTTGTGGATTTCTTCCGTCTTTTGGAGCTTTTGCTCCCATGTTTGGTTGAGATCGGTGAGCAGCTTCTCACTCTGGCTGAGCTGCTCGGCGATTTCTGCCTTGGACACCTTTTTGACTGTGCCATCGGCGTTTGTGATGCTGACCATTTGCTTCTCGAGGGGGGTGTTTTCGTCGTAGATTTCATCCGCGGGGATGGGAGCACCTCCAATTCCGGTGCTGCCGCCACCGAGCTTACTTCGGAGCAGTGCCAGCTCTTCCTTGAGCTCTCTAATCATGCGGGCGTTGGCATCCTCGTTGATGACGGCGTGGTTCTTGATGCGCTTGGCGGAGTCGGCATAGCGCAGAGTACTGAGTGTTTCGTCATAGTTGATGTCGGCGGGACTGATGGCTGCAATCATGGCCGTCATGCTGTTGCCTCCGAGCGAGTCCTTGAGGAGCCATGTCAAGACACTGTCACGGTAGGGTACCTGCGAGCCGCCCTTTTTCTTTTTTGCTGCGCCGGTCGACAGGTCGGCGAGGGCGGCAATGACACGGCCGAGTGTGGAGAGGGATCTGTTGATTTCGGCACCCTCCTTGAGTCGGGCACCAGTGGCACCAGTCGAGTTGGCTCTCTCGGAACCAGCAAGATCGACAAGACTAATCTTGGCGACCTTTTCCATTTCCATTTTGGTCTCGGCATCGTATTTTTTCTGGGTCAACATGAGGGTGAAGACGGCGTGACTTCGACTGGATGTTTCGTTCATGTTTGTGGCTGCGACGGTACGGGCCTTGTTGCCCTCGTCCATGAGGTTTTCGATTTCCTGGAAGCTGCCGACGACGAGCTTGGCGAGGTCCTCGACATAGGGGCCGGTGGAGGGATGCTCTCGGACTTTGAGGTTTCCTTTTGTGGAGGGGTTGAGCAGGTCGCGGACGCGCTCATTGTAGATTTCGAGGTAGGAGACTTCGACTGTGCATTTTGTGGTGGCGTCGTCGGCCTGGATGCCATTGATGCGGGTAAACATGTCCTGGCAAATCATGGGGATGATGCCGACTTCTTTGCCGTAGCCCATCATGGAGTAGGACTTGCCGGAGCCGGTCTGGCCGTAGGCAAATATGCAGTTGTTGTAGCCCTGGAAGGCGTTGTCGAGGAGAGGCTTGCCGAGGTCGTCGAAGAGATGTGACTGTTCGGCATAGCTGCCGTCGGCCTTGTCAAAGGACCAATATGATCTGTCAAAGGCAAAGGTTTTTGGGCCTTCTGCCTTGGCACCTTTGCCGCCATGACCGTCGGGTGTGGTGAGGACGGTCTGGTTATCCTTCATTTCCACGATGCATCTTGAGCCGCGGTCGATTTCGCGCCCGTTGAAGGGTCGGACGCGGACCACGACTTTGATATTTCCACCACCTGCGGGCGCCATTGTTGCGCTCTCTTAATTGGGGACCGATCGTGGTCCCCTTTGGAGTGTGTAGGTGTGTCGAGGGGCTATGCGCCGCGATCAAGTCGATCGAAAGGGGTGTGTGTGGGTTTGCGCGCGCGGGCGTTTTCGCAAAGGTCGAATGGCCCGGTGGTACTTTGTCGCGACAAATGTGGCGTAAATATTAAGTTTGAACAAGAAGTGTATGCGCTTCCTCGGCGACAGGTTCGAACGCGGACGCTGTCGGGAAAGTGAGAGAAAGTTGTTGAGGTGGTGGTTTGAGATTGCGGAGGGGCGGATGTTCCCTATTGTGTGGTTTGGTGGGTATTGTGACGGTAGCCAAGAGACGACTGTTGTTGCTTGAAGAGTAGTAAATGTTGCAAAATAGTAAAAAGTGCAAAATTATTGAGTAGCGCTGTGTTTGCTTGGTATCTGGTTGTATGCTGGTCGTAGAGTCATGTATGTGTAGGAGTGAGGTTTGGATGAGATTCGGCCAAGGAGCAGAGGTTTGGATATGGCATGGGGAGACGCGCTCGCGAGTTTAAAAAAGGTTGACGTATTTAGGATTCGAGGAAAGCCACGCAAAGCAAGCCACAAGCAGGGACCCAGGGGACTGGGGGAACTTGGAGAGAAGGTCTGAGAGAAACCTACACAGTGGAAGAAGGCTAAAAATACAGCGCAGGACAAGAAATACAGGGGGTGGATGTACACTGCACCAACTGTATTATGGGGACCCCGCATCACTGTACCTGAGCCCCGGGTACCGTTGGTCTTGCCTGTGATATTCAGCCACGATTATCGCCTTGTGACGGACGCCGCCTGCTCTATTCAGATGGATGCTCACTTGTGTCAATACTCGACTGAAATATCTATATATTCTTTCGACCGTGAAAATTCTGACAAAAAAAATTATCCAGTCTCTGGCCGCTGGCCTACATGCGAAGATGACAAACGCAGTCTGCCTCATTCAGGGCAGGCAGACCTTTACAATGTCGATACTCAACTAAAGAAAAACTACAAATAAAATAAATTAATAATGACAAGTTGTTTGCAGCTGTAATGAAAATTCTGACAAAATATTCATAAATCTCTGGCTTCTGGTCTACTCCATGGCTTGGAAGAGGACAAACGCCAGGTTGCCTGATTCTGCGCATGCAGACCTTTACTTATGTCAATACTCGAGTTAAAAAAAATATATGCATATATAAATTATATTTTGCTGTGAAAATTCTGTCAAGAAATATTCATTCAGCCTTTGGATCCTTGTCTACATCATCACTTTGCGAAACGACAACGCCAACATGCGGCCATTACGTCAATACTCGGCTTGAACAAGAGAATGACAACAAAAGAGAATAAAAAAGAATAAATTCTGCTTAAAACTCTTTCAAAAATAATACAGTAAACTCTCGCATGAACATTCCAGACATGTCTGGGTCCTACCATGATACGCCCGTCCACACTGTCATGCTCGTGTCGAGGCCTCTTCCACCGAGGCTTCATACTGCTGGATATCCAGCGGCCCTGCTGACCAGATCATCAGAGCCTGTACCTTGGCAGCACCCGCGCCGACACCTTTGACGTATCCAATCACATTGACCCATTCGCCTATGGCTGTCGCCTCAGACGCCAGCGTCTCGAGAATCAGCTCGACATTCACAGTCACCACGACATTGGTCCCGCGCGGGTATAGATGACCAAGGGTTATGCACGCTGTGTTCGTAGAATAGCCGGTAACACTATACAGAGACTGGTTAGTGAGATGTCGTGTTGTGGTGAGTGAGCAGTGTCCATTTGCACCTACCAGCCAAGAAAGCGGACCTTGTCATTGACTTTCCGGTTCGGCACCGACGATAATAAACACAATTCCGACGGTAGAGGCCCTCTACTCATTCTTCTTCCACCCCTTTTCAATGTGACTCTGTTGTTGTCCTGCCTTGGCAAATCACCGACGCCAGTGATGGAGACAACCGCCCGCTTCCGGTGCAGTTGGTGGGCAGCAATTTTTACCCCTCCTCAGCCCGGGTTACCCTAAACACCAACGTCATAAACTGCCCATTCTTATTTCCTGCCGCCGCCGCCGATACGACCCTGTCTTGTAAATCACTAAACAGAATAGAGCTGCTCAAATTTCATCTCTTTGACCGAAAATGAGCTCCGAGTCGCCTCAATTCGTGTACAAAATCCTCCCCGAGGCACCAGCTGAGCCATTCCCTGTCCAGCTGCCTTTGTCCCCGTTGGACGCTAAAGATGGCTTCGTACATCTCAGTACCTCAGTGCAGGTAAATATCCCATCTTAATATTTTTTATCTCTTTCTTTTTGATTAAATACCTTGTTTACAGCATCTATTTATAATGTCTCATTACTAAACTTTTATAGGTCCCCAAAACCGCCGATTTATTCTTCTCCGAGCACACTCACCTCTGGGTCGTCAAGCTCGAGCTCAGCAAGCTCTCTGACCCCGTCAAGTTTGAAGGCGGATTTCCTCACCTCTACGGCAACTTTGGTGCTCTAGATGTCGACTCGACTACCCTCTTTGAGCGCAACCAAGGACAGTCGTGGGCTGATAGCATGAGCACCTCTTCTTGGTTGGACTAGACCTATCAACTGCTTCACAGAGCACAAGCTTCGGTTAAAGCGAAATTGCATCGTTATGCGCTGGGAATAGCTAGATATAGAACACAATACTACAGGGATCAGAACAGCATTTTTTATAAATATATTTTTTACTTTATTTTGTAGTTGCAGTCTACATGATGCTATCAATGCATCATCATGGAGCGTGCTTTTCCTTGCTTCAATGGTTTTTTCTTCTTTTCAAAGAATGGACTCCAGATCAAGGCTTGAGGTCCTTTTCAACCATTCCCCGGCAGATGGGGTGGTAAAAGTCCTTGTACTTTGCAAACGTCGCCAGCGCCAGCTCGCGATCCAGCTCGCTCAGCCCGCGGAACAGCGGACGCACAAACTTCATCCGGCCTACGCGGCCCAGGAGCTCGGCGACGCCCTGCACGCACGTTGCGTCCTTGGCCTGGAGCGCGATGCGGTAGTACGCCGCGAGCACCTCGACGTTTTGCGACGACACGAAGCCGTACACGGCGCCCATCTTTTGCGCCTGCTCAGCCGACAGGCCTTCTTGCTGCTGAACCTCGCCCAGGAAGACCTGTAGCTGGTTGGCCGTCAGGCTCTCAATGTCCTTGGGACTTGGCTCGAATGACTATCAATCCAGTATCATGTCAGTAAAAGAATAAACTAGAAAAAAAGGGAGAAAAGGGGAGAAAAAGGGAGAAAAGGGAAGAAAAAGGAAGAAAAAAGAAGAAAGAAAAGGAGAAAAGAATATTGGTTTCGCAACTTACGCTGTCCTTCCACTTGGCCGCCAGGTCATAACACTGCTTGGCAAGAGTCGTGTCAAACTCGGGCTTGGGCGGCAGGCCGGGCGAGTACAGTCTGTCCTCCCAGTCAATGGTGGCAATCTTTTGCTTCACCGCCTCGTCGCCAAGACCGTTGAAGAAATCCATAAAGGTATCCCTAAACTCAAACGAATCCAGCGACTTGCCCGCCCACGTCGTAAAGTAGTGCGGGATGAACTTGTCAAAGTTCTCCCGGCCCACGAGGCGGTCCAGGTAGTAGACAAGATGGAAGCCCTTTTCATAGGCAATCTGGCTGTAGACGTCTTCCGGGTCGACATTGTCGTGGCTGATGATGAGCTTGGTGTACTCGTGGTCCTGGCCAAAAAGCTCGACAGCATCCTCTACGGACAGTGTTAGTATTACATTACGGACAACAAATGTGAAAATAATGGGACGAATCGTACCAAGGCCCTTCCAGCCAATAATGGACGAAAAGTCAAACTCGGCCTCTCCGTGCAGGGCAGCACCGATACGGCGCTCCAGGTACACGGTCCAGCCCTCGTTTAGCCAGCTATAGTATACAGTCAGCTTTACCTCATGGTCCTGATGTGCGCCAGAAAAGACTCACAAGTGCTCCCAACTGGCGTTGGAAACAAGGTTACCACTCCAGCTGTGGCTAAGCTCGTGCGCAATGACGTCGACATTTTGACGGTCACCACTGATGATGGTCGGAGTGGCAAACGTGTAGATGGGGTTCTCCATGCCTATAAAAAAAACCAATTTGTTAGTTCTGCCATCCTCCACCAACACGTAATGACGACAGACGACACGGGCGAGTGCATACCTCCATAAGGGAAGCTGGGAGGCAGCACGAGCACATTGTACTCGCCCCAGCGGTACGGAAAGATGAGCTTCTCCGCCACCTCCATAAACTTGTCCATGTCCCGCTCCAGCTCCCACTTGCACGCCTCGACCTCCTCCGGCCCGCTCGCCACCCAGCTGCGCGCGCCAATACGCGCGGTGCGAATGTCCCCCGACGCCACGGCAAACAGGTACGACGGGATGGGCACCTTTTGCTCAAACTCGTACACCTTTTCCGTGCCCGGCGTCGCCCCATGGTCGCCGACGGGCACGCCGCTGGCCACCGCGGGCAGGACAGAGGTCAGCCGGAAGCGGAAAGTCGACTTGACGTCGGGCGTGTCCTGGCAGGGAAAGATGGAGCGGCAGTTGATGGCCTGGCACTGCGAGAACATGTACGGGTGCTTCTTGTTGGACGTCTGCGCGGGCGTGAGCCACTGCAGGGCGGTGCACTTGTCCGTCGTCTCGACATCGAGGACGAGGTCAATCGTCTGGCCCTTGGGGACGCCGCCGACGGCCACGGCCCCGGCCCCGGCTCCGGAGGTACCCGGCGGCAGGGTAATGTGCAGCGGCGCGCCGAGGGGGTCGGTGTGCGCCTTGAGCTCCCACTGCGCAGACGACGCACCCACGCGGGCGCCCAGGACCTTGACGAAGCGCGTGTCGAGCACCACCTCGGTGCTCTGGCTGTCCGACTGGCTCTCGAGCGTCAGCGTCACGGAGCCCTGGAGACGCTTGTTGTCAAAGTCAATCTTGAAGTCGACGGCCGTGTGGCGGGTGCGCCAGAGGCCATAGTTGGAGAGTGTGGTGGGATCTCGCTGCGGCGCCATGGCTGCTGGTGCTGGTGCTGATGCTCTTGGGGCTGCTGCTGCTGATACTGCTGCTGCCGGTATTACTGTGGCTGTCGCAAAGCTCCGTCTAGTGGTAGCGGTGCAGGTAAGGGTGGTGATCCTGGTTCCTGGGCCTGGTAAGCGGAGGAGATGGCTGGCAAGTCTCGATCCGTAGTTCGTTGCTGCTGCTGCCCAAGACATGTGTAGTCGGGTGTGGGCTTTCCTTGCCCGCCTTCAAAACCACCCCAATAAAAAAATTGCAAAAGAGCCTTTGGAGAGGTCCAAAAACGGCTAACAACGGAGTTTCGTGTGCAGCAGCGCGCCACTGTCTCCTTAGTCAAGCGGGGACTCGGCCGCCGACGACTCGGTAGGGGGGCAAGGGGAGGAGAAGGCTTGGGTTCGGTGATACGGGACGGACAGCCTGGGAATGGAGTCCCAGGGCAGGCTGACCGAATTAGGAAATATCTCCTTTGCCAGTGGCGTTTTTCGCTAACCTATTTCCCCTGCAACTAACTAACTAATGCGCTGTAACTTTACATGTGTTTCTACTCGGTCGAAGCTGCCGATATCCTGTCTTGCCTCTCGACATTGATTGCATGCATGAATTCTCCCGATTTCTCCCGGAGCAGAGCTCAAGTCTCATGTTAGTTTTTATTTTATTCTTTATACAGAAATTTCTCGGTTTAAAAGCTTCCCTGCCTTGAACGCTTGTACCGAGTCCAGACACATAGCCACAGATTTCCAACACGACTGCTGATCACAGTCCAAGCCATTTAAGCATTTATTTTAGTTGCCCTGTAATCTTGACAAGTAATCCCCCGCGGGTAAAAGATTAGGCATGGCTTCCATTCTTAATCTAGAACCCTCTTTTCTCACCGTTAACCGCTAGTTAGAGCGAACGACGGAACCTGCCATTACTGCCCTAGTGCACACCCCGTCCCATGTCTAGTCCTAAAATGCGGGCTCCAAATATCTCAGAGTATCCTCACCAAAGTACCAAGAGCTATAAGACGCCTTATAAAGTATCCTCTTCTCCACGTTAAAGTGTCATGCCCACATGAACGGAGTACAGCCACGCAAGACCCAGCACTAGAAGCTTTCCAATCTTCTTTCTTCAATGCTTCTAATATTTCCCTGGTCTTTCAATTTCCTTCCAGACATGTTTTCCCCTCATCTCTACGTTTCCCCTTTCAGCTGCTTCCACTCAGGCGGTTGCCCCTGCATGACATGGCTTGGGACCTGGGTAGCCACAAAAAGTCTGCAGTAAATTGTTGGCGACGGGCCTTGAAAAGACGCCACAAAAGCAGTGTATACTTTCTAGAGAGCAACACCCCAATTAGAGAGAGCACATGGGAAATAACGTCAGCAATAATACTAGACTCCTAAACGAACCCTCTCCAAAGTGAATAAGAGGGCCATCTCTTTTGATGCTTGTTTTGCCCACAGTGGCCCCGAAACCATAACCAAGTTTGGCGCACCATGGGCTAAAAGGATCCTAGCCTAGCGTTCTGAAACCGCACCAACGGCAGAGCCACCACACTACTCCATAGACCAAGTTACTGGCAAAGGGAAACCAAGAGTGCGCCGGCACATGGCCATCAGTTGTGGCGCCTGTCAATTCACCCTACTGGTGAAAGCAGAGCGGATGAGGGGCGACTCGTATTCTCTCTGACAAGAAAACTCCAAGACGGCAAGGTGGTTGATCTGGGCGAGTTCCCCAAACAATGGTGGCTTCGAGAGCCTTGTCGATATCCAGAGTCTGATATCAACTGTTGCTCTAGAATCTCATTTTTTTTGCCCACTAGGGGGGATTTTCATCATTTTTGTTCTTTATTTTTGCCGCGGTGTTGCACAATCTTGCTTACGGGATAGATCTCCGGGATGCGCTTCGTTCATACATGCCGTAGTTGTTTCGTTTCTGAACTGAAAATTTCAGCGTTGCATTCTTGGTAGCCCGTGACCCTAAAAACAGCACAAGATTCTCCATTTGAACAGACCACCTACTACTCTAGCCTCTTTTTGTCGTCTTCGTAATTTTGACCCTCCAATTCGGCTTCGCGATGCCGAGTATACTGGTGTACACCGTAGTTTGGCGTGATGATACGTGCACCAGGCTTTGACAGATGCGACAAGTACGATGCATAAAGACTAGAAAATCTGTCAGTCATGCACACCAACATCAGCCGTTCGACTACTGTAGGCTGTGCCGTGCAGATCACTCAATGGCATCTAGCTGTTAGTGTCTTATCCTTGAAGCGAACTCGGATAGGAAAATGCTGTTGCAGTATTTGAGCTGAGCCTTCGTCAGCAGTCGAGGCTAGCTGACCCGGCTCCGAGTTTCACACTGCAGGTGATGAAACACTCTGGCGCCGGTGCCGGTGGTTGGTGGCTGGGAATAGCCTCAACCTGCCCCGCGACCAGGCCAAACCAAGTACACACACCGAAGCACAAACCGTGTCGGTTTCAATTGAAGGAAAAATTGAATTAGCCAACACGGGACCATGCTTCATCTCGTGATCTAGACTCACTGATCAACCCGGCCAAAACTTGGGATCAACTCGGTCGGTCTGGGCTCTGGGCAGCTGCTGGTCGATGCGTTGAAGCTTCCCCGCACTCTTGTTCATGTTCATAGGTAGAGTCTTTCCAAGTGAGAGTATCTAGCCTATGAGATCTGAAGCTAGTGAAGCTGGGCTAAAGATAAAGGCCGTCGGCGTTGAACAACATCGTCGACCGCCACTTGTTCTCAAGTAGATTCAATGCCACACCAAAAAATCACAGCAACCGTATTCGCTTTTGCGTTTCAATGAAATTGATTAATAAAGAAGATGGTCATATAACTAAGCGACTTGAATGTAAAGGCTAGTGTACCACGCCAGACTTGCATGGTGATGCAGTGCTCCAAGACTTCGGCATTGTCATGGACCTGTCAACGTACATCTTGCGGTCGATCTTACCCTAAAGCTGTTCTATGAACTAATTGATAAGACAAACTAGTTTCACTCTGCATCCAGCCATGCTGGCAAAGTGTTTCCAAGAAATGGTCTCGCACATTCTCTGTTCACCGCTCGTCGAGGTGTAATTGTGCCAAGTTAATTTACTGACCTCGTAGCAATTGTAATATGCTCGCTTTCGGCCCTTCATTCAGCATTTAATCAGAAACAGTGATGTATGAAATTAAGCACAGCCATGGAAAGACATGATCCTCGGCATACTTCGCCAACGCCATGCCGGGGAGGTTGCTCCTCGAGAACCCGCTGCATATTCGCAATCTACTACATGACGAATTTAATTTACTTCCCTCGAGTAGATTCTGCACGGAACCTCGGACGAAAACGTTCTGCTTCATCCTGTCTTGGCAGAGGTTGTAGGCGTCAACTCCTTTTTCACCTGCAATCAATAACACGGCCGGTATATGCTGTCCTCCTTCCCGTGGTCCTGTGGCAGTGTTGATATTCGCTTCAAAAAGTATGGAATAAATTAAAAATGCTCATTCCAATGCTCAGATTCGCAATCTTCCTCAGGTTCTTCTCCACGTGTAAAAGGAGTCACCGCGCAAACATTCACCTCAAATTTTAATAAATGATAACTACTCTTGACTATTAATGCATCAACATGCGCGGTATTGTCCACCCCCCGGCTCGTTTGCCCCCAAATCTGATAATCAGTTTCCAGAAGCAGGGCAGGCCGAGCCGAACCATGGACTCTCAATTTTAAGAAGGCTGGAGCCGCTTTTTGCCTGCCCCCTCCCAGAAGCTCATGGTTTTTGCGCCGTGAGGCGCCGGGGAACATGGGCTTCATGCAAGGCTCCCTCTCTCACAAACTCTTTCGTGTGTGGTGGCACGCCAGTGGCTTGCAACACCACCCCTCCGGATTGCCACACGTGTGCCAGTTCCGAAGAGGAAAATAGATTAAAAAGAATTCATCCCCCTAACGACTTATCAACACATGTGAAATTTTTGTGAATAGACCCTGCGGAAAATATATTACAATTTACACTCTTGTGTGGAAAATGAAGTCAGAACGGTGACAAAACGGTGGCGGATGTGACTTCTTATGGCTTTGTGACATGTAACATTTTACCCGTCGCCAATTTTGGAAACCAGCGATCCGGATTTTCCATCTTGCTCATTTTTTGGGGGCTGGGATGTTGCCTGGAGATGGCACTGCACAGAGACGGACTTTTTACTACTACAGGACAAGCATCTACCGGCATCGAGTATTCAAGTGTGCCTTCTTTTTTGCCACTGCCAACGAATTTGCAGAACAGAAAACCGTCATAGAAAACGTGTGCGGAAAAGAAGGCTGAGAAAGGAAGTTCACAAAGGCTCAACCAAGCTTGTCCGTTTCAGTATTACAGCCTAGATCCTTGTCGCTGTGGGGGTAAGCTCAAAAGATGGATGACGGCACTACTTACACGCCCGACCAGGGTCGAAACATCCAGACTGCAGGCAGAGAAATTTTCCCACGGCAATGTAACCACTCTCCCGGTACATGGCGTTTGCTTGGCTTTTCGGTGAATTGAGTTTGCTCTTATTAAGGGAGAAGGGAAATACGAAGCTCATGCGGGAAACAGCAAAGAGATTGTGACTACGGTAATTGGCATTACAAGTGATATTGAATACCCTTGACCAGAGAGTCGCATCCAGCAACATCTCGCACAGGGTTAAACTGCACAGGCCGCTCGCTTGTTGGTATCGCCATCGCTCCCGTCAAAGTGAACCTTGCTAGTTTGCTAGTGTAGCAAGGATCTGAGCCAGACTTGTTGCATCTCTGCCCATTTTTCCCTGCCCCCTCATCCATTGGTCGTACTGAAACAAGGAGTCTGCCTGTGGGAAAGGGCAAGGGCAAAAAGTCATAATGTGGACGCCAAGCCCTATATGTCGGAAGGAAATCCGTCCTTCCGTCGCAGCACAAGAAAGAAAGAAAGAAAGAGAAAAAAGAACATATCAGAAAAGAAGAACAGAGCTGGTACAATCTTGTTTATATTTAGATATGCGGATGAAAATAGCACAGGAAAAAGCAATTCATGGGGGAGTAATTGTGTAAATCCGGAGCAGCCCCCCAACTCCAGTATCCATACGAGCCACCATGAAGACTCAAGAATGAGAGGTGGGTACCAGATTTTCACTTTTTTTTCAAGTTGGGTAAGAAAATGTAAAAGTCCATGCATACTCTGATAGACACTTTGCATATAGCTCAGAACAGGACCGCGCTGGTAGTCAACATGGATCTGATGCAGGATGACTTATGCCAAGACCACGAGGCATTGCGCAAGTGGGAACAAGGGGGGCGAGCGGGCTGATGAAAGAGAAAACGGGACTTGCATTTTTCAATCGGCACTACTGCACACAGATTTACTTTCATGCTATTATTGACTGCATACTTCTTTTGCTGTTCTGGGACTGATTGGTCGGATATCCCGACTCTACATCCGGGTCTGGTTAAAAAAAATTGCTCTTTGGCCTTTGAGTAGCGCTTCACGATAAAATGTATGAGCCCTCTGCATCAATTATCGCTATAAAATCCCGTATTATACAGTTCTTGCTTTTTAAACTCCTCCATCATTTCCCCGCCTCTATCAACGGAGACTCTATAACATTCGTGGCAAGGACAGAGTCGTTTGACAATGTTTTAGTTCATGACCCCACCAAAAGTTATATTTGGGCAGTCAGATGTGTCAAAGCGAGTGACAGAATACAGATATACTGCAGGGTGTCAATGTTGTTTCATGCCGAGACATGATTTAGAATACTGGCAATGGTGCGGTTCTACTTTGTACCATGATGTGTCAATAACGACCGCCGATCTTGGGTTCAGTCAACCACAGGAGGGGCGTAGCATACACAAGTAAATTAAGTCAGCGTCTGCCTCCCAAGCGGCACACTCAAATCACCGTGTTGGCTGCACAAATGCAAATCACAGCTCGCTCGCATGGCGTAGGGTAGTACTGGTAATGGCCGCAGCCTCTAGTCTGGTCTATCGTGATGGAAGAAACATATTCTACCAAAAGAGGCAACGCGTGTCATGTCCATCAACTGGAGCTGTATCGGGCGCAAGAAACACGGCTAGACTGTCCCCTCTTTTCAATCTGGCGAGACAGCTTCGACACAGTTGCTGTCACTTACTAGCCAGCAGACAAGTGTCTGAGCTCAAAATAGTGCGTGTGGACACGGCAGGTTTACCTCTTTCGGGATCACGGATTGGAAAATACCCTCTCGATGGCGCGCGGACTGACACAAGGCTGACTTGTAATTTAAGATGCCGTTACGGGTCGCCCGCTGCTATTCAGTAGATGCCAAATCGTGCAAAGTTGCAACGATATGATTCACCAGAGTCATTTCGTTTTACCATCATTGTAAAAAGAAAAGCTCAAGGTCGGCTAAGGTGTATCACAGTGACACAATAACCGGGCGCCAATCTTGCCTGTTTTGGCTGGCGCTTCCAACTAGTTTGTTAATTGGTGTGCACCCTTCCCCGGCCGGCAACCATAGTGTGCCGTATCTCACACCATCATTGTATTAAAGACAGGGCTCTGGCTGGATTGCTCTGCATGCCGTTGCGCTTAAAAGAAGTTCCGGTATTAAGGAGTCTGTTGCTCAGTTTGATAGTCTCATAACCGTGCGTGATTGGCTAGGATGTGACTTGAAAAGTAATAAAGAATGCTAATCAGGCTACGCATTGCGCGTATCAGTCAAAGCACCAGCATATATACCCATGGTTCTTGAAGCAAGAACTTGGTTCCAGGACAACACCCCCATCATGTACCGAATAGCGCAGCACATTTACAAATTACAAGTCTTTTGCGACGTCCGATTCATGACGAGTCAGGCAGTATGGCCAAGAACAGAAGGGCTCGGAGGCGTATTTTCCGATCGGTCACCGAGTCAACGGCTTACTGGCCGTGCATCAGAGAGAGAAGGGGACTGAGATGCGTCAAAAGCCTGGTGTGAGATGTCGGGGGCCGCATCGGGGTATACGCGATTCAGAAATCGTTACGTGAGAGTATCCGCTCCGTTATGCATGAGAGTCAAAGAACCATAACCGTTGACGGCGCATTGACTTAGCCAAGGCGGCTCAGTGCTACGCTACAGCATGTTATCACCAGGATGCCGCCATTTTGGGAGGAAGCTACGCCAATTGAATGCTCCACGAGCCTCTTTGTAGCAGAAAAGAGCTAGTTGACTCTTTTCCCATCAATCCTCGTTTTACGCAATCTTCAAAGACCTGCTAGGCAACGCCTTCATTAAGCTGGAGCGGGTGACCATGTGGCGTGGGCTGCGCCGGCCCGGCTTGACCTCATCGTCAGCGCATTATGCGCGCACGGACTGTCGTTCCCTCTGTTGTTTTATGTAATTATGAAGGGCTTGCTGTACTCCGCATCAAGTCGAAATAGAGGCAACATTGCATCAATTGGGTCATACCGCAGACATATATCTCGGCCGTGAGAAATAGAACACAAAGGATATCGCATTGGCTCAAGTCTGCATTGCGAGACAACGTGCGCTTGCCTACGGGGATGGGGCTCATGGCAGATGCTCTTTGACGGAGTAGAGTAAGAAACTAGCCATGGATTTGCTCCCTACCTTGTGCATGGGAAGCACAGAGTTGGGCCTTGGTGTGCAGTGCGAGAGCAAGTATGCTGAGTGGGTATTATTTAGAGAATGGAAATACAACGCCATTATGCGATGTGATTGTGACGCAAGTCACATCGCACCCAACTAGCCGGCAGCACCAAACCACGAGCAATAAAACTATGTGACGGTTTTACTCATACCACGAGACCAAAGCCGGCCGCATATTAGTTTGCCTACTTTGACCGGCTGGCCGCCGTGTGGCGACGCCGCACCGCAAAAACACCCAATTCATCTCCAATAGCCTGTTCAGCGTCTCCATCGACATCACCAGCTCGGCGCACAGGCACCACCATGCCGCTGTAGATGAAATGGCAAAGTATTAGCGTTGCTGCTAAAGTTGGTGCTAAATCTGCCCGGTCTAAATTGCTCTGGGGCGGCGACAGCCACGGAGAACGACCCCCTACAAGCTACGACACACGCTGCAGCGACGGCCAGCCACCGAGAGCACGCCCCGGCTGTTGACCTGTGTTGTTGGTGGGAGTTACTGTCACGGTGCTTGCCAGCATCCGAATGTTGCAGTGCTGCAGTAATGCAGTGCCAGAGTTTAGTTTTGGTACCGGTTTCCACAGACTACCCCTGTCGTCGCTGCTCTAATCGCCCGCCACCTTTTTTTTTTCTTTACTAGTTCCAATTGATGCTTCCTAATATGAAAAGCTCATACATCTTGGGAGGAACCACTGTCTGACTGCTACGCCTCCGCATGCACATGGTGTTTCTGCCCCATTCCTCTTTGGTCCTCCTTCTCCGTGTCCCGCCTGGCTTCTCGCCGCCAAGGGGCGGCCCCTCCTCCTCGATGTCAAGGCCCTTGATTGACTCAAAACCGCCCAAAACCCACCGCCACCGTTCTTCCATACAACTGGTTCTTTAAGGACTCTGGAGCCACCCCTGCCGTCCCATGCAGGCACTTCACTAGCACTGTTGCCGGCCCTGTCTCAGATGGGAAAGCGTCACGATTGCGACTGTTGTTACCCTGGCACACACACTTGGCATCCGTGTTCCAGTGTTCCAGGGTTTGAGGAGCCCATCCATACCTGGGCTCACTCAATCCAGAAATGGTAGAGTGGGCTCTCCTGCCTACCCTTGTGCCCCTTGTCTCTTCGCTTTGGCCGGCTGCTGCAAGAGACGGGTGGCCTAGCCTTGGTAGCCTTGACCCTGGCATGTGGGTGACAAAAAA
>FWCC01000260.1:0-103201 GCA_900169235.1 Zarea fungicola | reverse complement strand
TAACCCTATCCAAACCCTAAGCGGGTCGGGGTTCACCTTGTAGACCTTAAGCAGCAACCTTACGACATAGGATTGGTTCGACGCAGCAGCATACGCGAGCGCTGTCCGGCCCAATTTTGACATAGCTTCCACGTCCACCTTGCCGGTATCTAACAGAAGCCGGACAATGGATACGTGACCAAACATGGCCACCCAGGCGAGCGCTGTCTAATGCTGGATATCGCGCGCAGCTGCGTCAACTCCATCGGTGGCCAGGAGCAGCGTGACCATTGCATCTCTTCCGTACCTTGCGGCTAATATGAGCGGCGTAAGACCCATTGCGTCCTTGAATCCTACGTCGGCACCGGCTTCGTCAAGGAGTAACTTAACCAGTGCCAGATGGCCATTTCTGACAGCTACACATAAGGCATCGTTTGCAATGTCACTGCTGCCGCCGCCGGGTATAGCTGCGGCAGCACGAATGGCTTTTTCGGCCGTCTGGTGAACACCGTTGAGGGCGGCCCATTTCAGCGCCGAACATTCACGTGGAGCCTTTGCGTCGCGGCGGTAGAGAACAGGATCCAGCAACTGGCACAAGTGGCGATTTATTCAACAAAGACTGCCAACATCCCTAGTGCATAGATGGTCAGCCAGGATGTAGATGAGTTCGTCTGGCTGGCTAAGGAACAGGGTTTCGTGGGACTTTGGCGGCTAAGCCATGGTGCGATGCTTGCGATGAAACCAATATTGTGTATTTGAAAGCAATGTAACCTCCGTCTCTGCATCAGCTAGTGGAATTCTTAGGAACGGATTAATTTCCTTTTCCTATTTTAGTCTCTTGACCACGTATTCGAATACGATTGGCTCTCTGGGTATCTGTGCGGTGGTCTTCACGCTGCCCGGCCAATCGCGAGCACGCCTGACCCACCCGTCAGGTTTGAGTGGGCAAGGCACCATAACCAAAAAAGTATATAAACTGCTCTGGCGTCTGTGTTTGCAAATAGTAGACTGGAATATGCGGGAATAGTGTTGGATTATGATATATAAGTTGGCTATCTATTTTGACTGCAAGGTAATCCCTATAGCCGATGGAGGAAATGGCGCCCATGAACCTAGCCGATGATTAGGAAAGATAAAAACGCAGTATCCTAGGTTTGCTTGGTTGGAGTTGACCGATCTCGAAGTACTTGATAACAAATGACGATACTCTTAGAGCTCAGCGACGGGCAGCAAGACGAGCAACCTGCGCCAGTGTGGAACCACCGTTCACCCATGCAAGGCTATCCGTGAAGTTCGTTTATCTTGCAAGTCTCGTCATTTAATTTTCTTCTCTCCTAAACCAGAATCTCATAGAAACCGTCACCTAGCACACCATGGATTGCTTGCTTCGGGTCAACCGCTCGACACGAATCACAATGGGGCGGCTACCATTCCTCATGCAAGGTACTTGTAAATATAATAGCGCCCCCTGCCGTGGATCCAGGCCATGCGCGAGGCCCTGCTCAAGCAAACTCTAAGGCGGCAAAAGAAGACATAACCTCGCATGTGGGAGTAGGCAGGAAGCCAGGCCATGCTCGAGCGACGACGCAATTTTTAAGAGATTTATTGGAAAGAGCGAGAGGGAAACCCAGCAGGGTGCCACGTATGCCAAAGTCTCTTGCAATGGTCATCATCCCACCAGCCCATGTCCATCCTCCTCTTTACCAATTGAAAACAGTGCAGTACATGTTCGTTTAGGTCTTCTTTTCTCTTCTCCTTCTTGAAGGCCTTGACAATGTCGTCTGACTCAAAATATTAGCCGAGCAGACTCTCCCAATGACCGTCGCCGCCCACGGATGTTTCAACATGGTCCTAGTAGGCAGTCCTGACAGCTTGTATGTTTCTCGCAAGATCGTCAAGGCAAACTTGCATCGTTATATAGCCATATGATGTGTGCCAGGGGTGAGAGTCGCAAGCCTGGTCAGCAAGATACTTAAGAGTGCTCCATATTCCGCGAACCTGCGTAGTGCCTAGCGTTCCGGCCTTGAGCGACGGCTTGGTGATGCCGTCCTCGTCGTTTTCAGCCAACTCATCAATGAAAATGGTGCGACCAAAGGTATAATATCCTTCTTTATACCATAGGCTTGACTTATTCCAGTCCTCCACATATGGGAGAACAAAATTGCCATTGGCGTAGTACTCATATTTCTGAACGTTGAGATATAATTCATTTACAGTGTATGGAGCCCTTGCAGAGATGTATACATCCACACCAGGAGGCTGATGCCCAGGGGCTAGTTTGTCCATATTATAAACCGGTTCCGTCACTGGCTGCTCACGGATGGTATTTTCTGATGATGGGGAGAGTCGGCCCATGGCATAGAACAAGAGGACCACCAAAAAGTTCCAATTACATACTGAGAATTCATAATTCCAATCGCGGCCCCCATAAAGTGCCGCAGGTATCCAACTCTCAGGTATAATATCCTTATCTGGCCGTCAAAACCCGGACATTGACCTTAAGCCGTTGGATATTTTCCGGCAGGTACGGGCAGCTCATCCAGGTCGGCAGCAGCCCGACATCTTTAATGACCATTAAATCGAGCACAAAAGGGATCTTAACCTTGTCAGTCTTGAGTGTATCTTGAACTATGTCCAACGTGTCCTGCCGTAGCTGGCGATTGGTCTGCAAAAGCGCGGTCGCGTGGATGTAAGGCTTGCGCCTGCAAACATATATGTTGGTCTCTGTCGGGTATTTATCGTCAAAGCGATTTCGGAACCGTATGCGATCTTTCAACACTTTTTTCGTTAGGAGAGGGGCCTTGCGATGTCTGTGCGTCAGGACGTGGAGGACGATGATTCGACATATCTCCGGCAGCAGGCCAAGCAGATGGCTCTTTTCTCCATGGTGTGTCGTCTTACATGGACGCTTTAGAGTTATCGTAAGAGACATAATTTGTTTTAAACGCTGATTGGACTAGATCGAAAAGCAGAGATTTACTTATTTTCTGGTTTTTTTCAGATCAATGTAATGTTTGGTGAGAGGAAATAATCAAACGGAGCCAGATCCGGTAGTCTCGGGGTAACCTTGTTGTCGGGCAAAGCTGTTGTGACTGCTGATTCAGGTTAAGCAGCGTATCCAGTGATTCCTGACTTCTGCTGGATACGAGGTCATCACGGCAGCTATGGAGGAAAGAGGGATCTTCTTGTTGATGTTTGCTTTGTTTGCTACTGCTGTTCCGTATATAGGGGAGGGTTTCCTCCTACATCCATAGATAGCCTCAATTGACCACCAAGTTACTACAGCATTACTACTAGGAGAAGCCCCTCTCAGTACTGTGCCCAGTAACCTTTGTGATCGTACCAACAAAAGAAGTTGAGTTATATAATGTTAGAGGCCCCCGGCCATGCCGCTCGCAACCTGTTTTGTTGGAGCGACTGCACTGAACCGACTAATAAGACATACTTTAACTATCGTTTATCGCCTGATTTTTATTTTTGGATTTCTTTTCCGCCTGCATTTTCTGTGCATTCCACCAGCAGCCTGTTTAACTACCTTATCACTACCGATTCTTTCAACTCTTTTCAATTAACTCGTTTAGTAGCCAATCTGCTCCCAAGGTCGAACCTGTATTATATATCCCCTCTATCCACTGGTCCAAGTCAGTTGGACTGGTCTCTTTAGCAATATGCAGCGGACTTGGTCCAGGTTGCCTTCCTTGCTGCAGGTCTGCCATCATGGTAATTGTACGGGCGGAAAGTAATTCGAAGACATCCCTGAACGGAGTGGCGCATGTCCACCTTTCTCCTAGGACCACAAGTACAACCGTGCAATCCGTACATGTACTGCTCAATTGGTCATTGCGAGTTACCTCTCGGCAAGCCGCAGACGTCCACAAGCAATATATATACGTCAGCCCAGCAAGGAACATCTCATGGACAGCACTCCACGTGTATGCAGTCGGCTTGCCCAAGAACTGGCGACGGAAACTGCGGCATATATTCTTTGATGCCTGCATGCATTTGAGAAATATCTCATCAGGTGTGGTGTTCTTCCTGTCGGCAATTTGAATACGATAGATCTGCAGTAGAGCGTAGTTGTAGCTGACATTGTGAAAATCTTCTGTTAGGAAGAATGATAGGGCTCCTCCGTCTGGTGGCTGCCTTGGAGGCGGAGTGTCGGCCGACCATGTCTCAAGCACATTGTATAGTTTTTCCCCTCTTGAAAGTCTCTCAGTCCTTGTTATACTACAATCCGAGTACAAGGCAGCCTGGATGCGCCCTAGCAAAATGCGAATACGGAAGCCGTGGATAGCATACGTCATCATGGTCGGGGGCTGGGTTAGTGTGGTACGTGAAGACCCTGTAATGCCCATTCTCGTGAGCTGGAACTCTTCAATATCAAGGGGAAGCTGTATCACAATGAGTTGACCGCGTATTGAAGAGACAAGGGCCACTAGCGTACCTCAATATCGATATCCCTAAACTGCAGGCTGAGTGGCCGTCCAAGAACTACCGAGGCTGCACACTCCATCACATAGGCACTCCAGAACACTCTCTTCTGCATCTCGTGCTGAAATTGATGTTGGGCAACTTTCACTCGCTTTTGGTTTCGGTGATAACCCAGATCAATGCATTGGCGCAATGCCTGTCCGCATAGCTTCCTGTTGTGAAATTAGCTCCAAGGCGTCATTTGAAATAATAAATAATTCTTTACCATTGAGATGTTCCTGTTGATGATCTAAGCGAGTATGCTGCGCAGATCAAGATTGCCTGGATTGATTCCAAATTATCGTAGCGGAGTATGTCGTCAATGAAAAGCATAGCTGAAGCATACAGCTGCTCTGACGAATAACCAGAGTTAGGAAGCAATGTAGCCCCTATGGCATAAACCTATGAAAACTGTAAGCCCGTACTGTGGCAAAACAATAATGTTGAATGACTGACCATCGTTAGAAAGAAGAGTGGCACAGACTCGCAGATCGTTTGGAAAGGGTCAGCCAACACATTTTCCCACTCCCGAAAAGTGGCTTCATGCAGAAATGGATACTGAGCGTTTATGTTGGTGAAAAACGCATTGCTCAGCCTAATAGCGGTTTGGTAGTCTGGCAAGGGGCACGGCGCTGGGCTCATCATCTCCGGAGTTTGACAACGTCTTGCGGTTGATCCTACTGGAATGACTGGGTGTAAAGTCGGCTTCAAAAACCTCGAGAACGCAAAAACGGAAGACGAGCCAAGGTATGTTGGCTCGGAGCCCGCGGCATTGATGCTCAAAGTGCCAATCATCGAGGATAGATCATCGTCATCAGATGCCTCTAGATCATCCCAAGAGGCATTAAAATCTCGCGATGTTGCTGCTTGAGCCTCTCTTAACTGGTCCTCAAGGATAACAACTCGCTCTTCCAATTGCTCTAGGTAATCTCGAGGCTGCCGTCGTTTTGTCAATGGGTCCTCAATAAAGCAAGCTGCTCGAGGTGAGCCGCGAGTCGGGAAAATTTGGCCAGAGGGTCAACATACTTAAATTCAGTTGTCGACAACTACTGCAAGCTGGAATCTGCCCATCACACTGTTGTTGTCCCTGGCGTGTCAGCAAGGTAGTTGTGTGGGATGTATAGCGACATCCAACTCACCCGGACCTTGCGCTCTTTGCAGTTGACACAGGCAACATGGGTCCTCTTTCCAACACGCAGGCGGACCGACGCGCCCTTTGGCCGCTTCGCATGTAATGTATGTGATGGCCAGGATGCCATTTTCGGATCAAGTATGTAAGAATGAGAGCTGACGCTTGTCACATCTCCGATTGGAGGTTGAGAAGAAATACCCCGCTGGCTGGGGTGGTCACCCCATCCACCACTCGGAACTATACGAGGGAGCCGCCCTATTGGTCTATTCGAGGTCTTAGGGGCTCCACCAGACCCCTGGGTAGAGTAGTGTAAGCCGGTCGGAGTCGTTAGGGATACAGCTAGCGCCCTTGAAATGATTTTCTCAGGCCTTTCTTTGTATTTGGGACTTGCGAAGGATCAGATGAGAACCTATATGTACGTTGCAGACTGGAAGTTGGAATTATTACGGGGTGAAACTGGGCTGTAGTACCCCGAAGGGGGCGGTCCCCACTACGGCCAGTGGAGCATCTTACCCATAAGGAGGTGTGCAACGCCGGCATATAAGACGAGGTTGCTCCTCTGCTATTTGTGTATCTCTGTTTTATAACCATAAATCTAAGAGACTTGCCCATTGTTTGCCAAGAATCTTGCCGAAATGGCCTCCGCAAAAGTAGTCAACAGGCATGGGTATTCCTCGCAATACCTTTCCGAAGCCGTGGTCCTAAATGGAACAGTCTACTGCAGTGGCAAGGTAGGTCTGGATTCAACGACGGGCAAGCTAGTGTCAGACGATGTTGGGGAACAGACAGTAAGAAACCATAGGTGAAGCGTTGCTAAGGCTCGGAACTAACTGAATATAGGAAACCGCCTTGAATCTTATAGAGGCGGTTCTGAAGGCGGCCGGTAGTGATCTACAAAAGCTGCTGAAAGTCAACATCTACTTGACGGATAGAAAAGACTTTGCAGCTATGAACTCAGTCTGTAAGTGTCTGTGCTTGAAAGACTCGTCTCTTGAGTCATCTATGTCCAGTTAACATCAGGTAGATGTCGCCAAGATCCCCGATCCGAAACCGGCCAGGGCATGTGTCACAGTCAGTGAGCTCGGAGCAAATGCAAAGGTATGATAGTAATTATTCAGAGGCAAAGAAAGCGTTTTAACGGCAATGTAGGTCGAGATTGAGTGCACAGCATATACTGGTGAGGCACTGTAAGTCAAACTATCTAGAATTCGCGAATCCCACAATGCGAACATTGCGATTAACATTTATTACACAGAGCTCACTTGTGAGCCTTTGGGCGTCAAGATTCTATGGATTTCGAGATGTGGATGAACTATAGGAGTCTATGCTGAATAGAAAATACACGTCGTTCAAAAGTCGCAGCCTTTGTTATGAGTTAACAGAACGTTTCCATACATAGCAAGTAAAATCAAAAACTATCGATAACCTCACCCGCCCATGATTAGAATAATTCAAAGTGTATATATAGAGTAGTAGGACTTTGGTTTAGGATGGAGGCAAGGAGGCAGAAGCATGATAATGGAGCACTTATAATATCATAGACTTTAAAGCGTAGATGTCTCAATCTGTATTTAAACATCTCAATCAAATCAACTCAAGGGCAGTCTAACAAATTCATTCCAAGCGACTTGGCAGCACTTCTTTCTTAAATCAACCATGAACTGTTATTCGGGATATTTGCAATTACGTGATGCTCAACATACACTCTCCTCGCGCACCATTTCAGTGCTTCGTAGCAAGACTCTCCACCCTCCACCCTATCCACATGCTTGGTTGAAACCGGGCCTAGTAGAGGTTGGCCATGCCATTACAATTGCTTCACAAAGATTTTCTACCATACTTAAATGGTCTTATGAACTGAGAGAGCCTCCTCGTCTCGATGTGCCTCAACAATTTTTAGTCTCTTGCTGGTTTGGTGAGCATTGAACCACGAGCCTTGGAAAATATCCTCGATTTCCTCAACGGTTAGACCAGATACTTCTGGGATGACCAGGAACGTGTAGATAAATGCGATCAAGCACCACGCGGCGAAGAACAGGAATGCACCCCACTGATGGAAGCTTGACAAGATTGAAGGCATGCTATACTGCATGGCAAAGATAAACAGCCAATGGAATGCCTGGCTGAGAGCGCCGCCGAAGGAGCGAATTCGGTTAGGCCAGAGCTCACCGCCGAAGATGTAAGGGAGCAGATAGAGTCCTGCAAGTTATTAGTGCAACTTTTTCCGACTAAGAGCGCTGAAATTGTCGATGCTTACCAACTGCATAGCCAAATGCGTGGATGAATAACGCAGCAACAGCGCCTCGCGAGGCTGCATCAGATACCTCACGTTGCTGAGAGATTTTAACATAGACTGCGAGGTAAATATGCGTAAAGAACTGAACACCAGCGCCTAAGAACAGAGATCCGCGACGACCAATCACGTCCACGAGTAAAAAAGTAGCGACAAGGACAAAGAAAAACTTTGACGTGCCGTACATGCCGCTTAAGAACATGGATTGATCTATGCCGCCACTAATACCTACAATCTTCATGATGGGGATGAAGTAAGACGTAATAAGATTTGCTCCAGACAACTGCGCAAGAGCGTAGGTGAGAAGACTTTGTTGGACACGGCGGAGGTTCGAGGATGTGGAGAAGGTTTCTTTAGCGATAGTCCACAAACTGGCGTTACCAACCGCTTCTGCAGTGCGGCCAATATCAGCCTCGATCTCCGAAACTTCGTACTGCAGGCGTGGATCCTCTGGAGACATGCCTCGTATCCTAGCTAGCCCTGTGACTGCTTCATCACGTCGGTTCACCAAGAAAAGCCAACGAGGGGACTCTTCGATGAATACAGTACCGATCATGCAAAGAGAAAGATAGATAATTGGAATGAACATGACGACCTGAAACTGAAGCTTGCTCTCGGGCAGATGCCGGTAGGTGCCAAGAGCGCAGAAAGTAGCACCGATCAGCCCTATGCCCATGGTCAGATTGAACCAACTAGCCAACAAGCCCCGAATCTGGGGCGGAGAGATCTCAACAATGGACATGGGGCCCGTAACTGTCAGCGGACCTAAGCCCAAACCTTGCACGATACGTCCAGCATACAGGGCTTCCTTGGTAGGGGCAAAGATGGTGATGAGGCTGCCAATGATATAGACTAGTGAATACAGGCGATAGGACCACAGTCTTCCGATTCTGTCGTTGATAAAGAATGTCAGAGCAGAGCCAACACCGTATCCGATGTAGACGAAGGCGATGAAGTTGCGTATATCGTCAGCGTTCGCGCCAGAAGATATGCCAAAATGTTTCTGGAAGCCAGGGAGAGATGGTATGACCGAGGAGGCCCCTTGGTCCCAGACTAAGCATGGATAAGTAAAGATATTAGCAACTGCTCATCTCATTGATTCATTGAATCGTGCCGGGCAGCTTACGACTTACTGACAGGCATGCCTCCAAGAGCATAGACAAAAGCTGAGAGTAACATGCGTCGGTTAAAGATAGTCTCTCTAGGAGCCGCTCGGACGACCTTGTTATATTTTGCCAGCGGCGATTTTCTTAGTATTTCTTTGATCATTGTTGCTGTCAATGCTAGGAGCTGTGTACGTAAAGATTAAGGCTAGGTTGATACGCCTAGTTCCATGGTCACTTCTTGATATTTGTAGTCCAGCGACGAGTCGGGGGCTTGTCGATGGTCGGGACCAAAGTTGGGGAAGTGGGGGAAAGGGTGATGGCCAGAGATACGCATGCTGCACCCCGGATTTGAGAAAGTGGGAAGCAATTAAAAGCCATCTTCGTATGCTGCCGAAGATAAACTCTCGGAGCAGATTAGCGTCTGCACCAGGGCATAGTCTCGCCTGCCGCCCCGCATAATTTGCCCCATTTACAAAAGATAACACTGCCTCTGGAACCATCACGTTGGCGGTTTATTAGGGTCGAATAGGGAAGCCTACATAAGAAAGCGTTATGAGGGCTGCCGCGGGTCATGAATATAACCCTTCCGAGATAAGAAGTGTACCTAGCACCAGCATTATCTGTTGATTTTACGAGGCAGAATGACATGCCTAGCGGTTCAAAGTGGATGGGTCAATTAGTTTTACAGAGCCAGTAGCTCCTATAAGCCGCCGCCACGCGAAAAATAATTGTCGCCTCATTACAAAACCAGAACTTAGATCATGATTATCGGGGCTTCAATTCCACACAACTTGGTTGCCACCAAATTCCGAGCGTTGGTGTCTTTAATCCACAGAATACTCGGGACTGGTTTGTAGGCGCCGCCGACTTCGGCGACCACTTGTGCGGAGATTAACGAAACCGCTCAGAAGTGTCCCAGCCGCCGACGCACTTGGCCCGCCAACTCTACGGAAGCTTACGAGGCCTGTCGCCTAATGGGCAAGCCGGCAGCATGCGAAGTTCTGCGCCCGAAGCGGTCCAGACGTGCCGCGGACCGTCTTAGTAGTGAACAAGGGAATGGGATTTCCAGTAAAAATAAAAATGCAACTTACTCCCTTAAATCCAAACGAGTTGCTCGGCGCCTTTCATCTGAGAGTTTTATTTCGCATATTGCGTGTTTGCCATATATTCCCGAGCTATGTCCCCTCTTTTGAGCAAGTCCTCAGCAATCGTGGTGGTTGGCGCAGGCGTTTTCGGGTTAAGTACTGCGCTACATCTCGCCCAAAAAGGATATACAGACATTACAGTCCTTGATCGCCAGTCATACCAGCAGACACGATACCGCTACAGAGATGGATGCGACGCTGCCTCAGCAGGTGAGATACTCCACTCCGGCGCTGTTAAGGCCATATGTGTCCGCTGACAGGCTGCAGATTTAAATAAGATCATTCGGGCTGCATACGGGCCCGAGTTTCAGTATCAGACGCTCGCGTTAGATGCTATTACTAAATGGAAGAAGTGGAATGATGAGATCAGCAGCGGGAAGACTGTACCTCCTGGATTCACCACCAGCGACAAGCTCTTTGTGAACAATGGATGCATCACAATGACCACAGGCCTTGAGATTGACTCATTCGAGGTGGCCACTGCCCTGAGCATGGACCGCGTGGGACTGAAGGACTCCCAAGTCGACCTCCACAACCCGGAGCATGTTAAGCGTGCAAAGTCGCAAGGCTTCGGATTTGCTGTCGAGGCTTTCAATAATAGTAACGCCAGTGCGACACTGGACACACAGTCCGGTTTCGCGTACGCCGACAAGGCATGCCTTTTCGCGCTTCACAAGGCAGAGAAGCTTGGTGTCAAGTTCGTCCTCGGCCCTGTGAAGGGATCGTTCCGAAACTACCTCGAGGATTCTAATGGGCGTATTAATGGCGTACAGACAGCCGATGACATGTCTCACCCGGCCGAGCTGACTATCATGGCGTGCGGAGGCTGGACGCCGACTCTGCTTCCTCAGCTCGACCATCTCTGTGAGACGACGGCAGGGAGTGTGGCAATGTTCCAGTTGCCTAATGACCAACAGCTCTGGGATAAGTTTGGGCCCGAGAACTTCCCAACCTGGTCCTTTGATATTCGTAGGGGTAGACATGGCGGTCTCTACGGCTTTGCACGAGACGAGCAAGGAGTGGTCAAGATTGGCTACCGCGGAACCAAATTCACCAACCCTCAAACCCAGGCAGATGGCTCAGTTCGCAGTGTACCCATCACGCGATATACAAATAAAGCAATACGTGAGATTCCGGAAATCGCAGTTCGTACGATAAAAAGCTTTGTAGAGGTGCAGATGCCGGAATTGCTCAATTGCGCGTCAACCAGCCGCCTATGTTGGTACACCGATTCTTACGACAATCACTTCGTGATTGATTTCGTGCCAGACAAGAAGGGTCTATTGGTGGCTACAGGTGGTAGTGGGCACGGATTCAAGTTCCTCCCTAATATAGGAGAGCATGTTGTTGATAGAATCGAAGGCAACAAGAATGACCTCCTTCGGTACTGGAATTGGAGAACGCCGGATGCTGGCACGAAAAGATCTAACAATATCATGGAGGGCATTAGCAGCAATCGGTCTCTGCATCACCAGCCTTTGATCAATCTTGATCGCACAGCGGCGCAGACTAGTCGTCTTTAGAGTAATCGGAAAGCTTGAAAATTACGAGTCTGTACCAGCAGCCGACGATTTACGTTCAGTATTCAAAATAAGTTGAGGTGGAACTCTTAGTTAGGCTTCCCCCACTGCCCTAAATACAAGATCTGGCAGCTATATGAGGCGGCGGCGGTGGCAGCATACGCAAAAGAACTTTTATTTATCATTTCTGCACAAGAATTCGGAAACCAGTCTCCGGTCCTGCAAAGCGCAAGCCATTACGTAGCCTTTAATACCAATGATGCTCTCAATATTATCCAGTTGAAGCTGAAGTACAGCAAAACCTCGAGCTTAAGCAGCATACCACGGGTGAGACCAACCCATGTATTCGTGAGATGGATGTCGATGGCCATACTGCACGCCATTAATGTTCGTACAATGTGCACGAGATTGCCACGCCTTGATCACTCGCGGAGAGCTTCCGTAGGGGGGCAGAGCAGAAAGCAGAGGACAGACCGCCGCTTGTCCCCCACCAAACTCTGAGACCATTCCCGCTTGCAGTGGTCGGCGATTTTAGAGCATTTCTTGCTGTACTGAAGCACTGCGGGCTCTCACCAAGATAAGTACATTAGAGGAACGACTGCTCCGTTCGTAAACCTGTAGACACTTCCTTGTTTTCTTCTTATTCCTAACCCTTTAACCCCATATACAGCTGTAAAGTCGTAGAATAGAAAAAAAGTGGTCTACGAGTATAATGCATGTCATTAAAAGCAGCAATGATGAAAAATTAGTTGATAAGTTAGGACAACTATTTTAAAATAATTGATAAGTGTTCATTAGGCTTTTACGTTACGCCTCTAAGACCGTTGCGTACAACGTCTTTGCTTTTTAGGAAACATTTGCAACACCTACTTCCCACCAGAGGCCTAACGGCCGAACGCACTAAAAGTGGCTCTACTTTGCTCAGAAACAAATCAAGTCAGCCTATTTCCATATTCTATGTATTATTTGATTAGAATAACAGAATAACAGAATAACAGAATATGGAAAAACAGAATATAGAAAAGTTACCATTGAACAGAACAGGCAAAATAGTGGAACAAGATGCCCACATATATCTTCAAATATCACACTAACATCACAACATTGTAAGGGTACATTGTCCTTGGATTTTTGGGGATTTATAAAACTAGATGAGCAGTAGTTAAGAAGCTTAACCATAATAGTCGACTTAAAGGCGGCCATTCATCTTAATATGTGCTGTAACTTGGGCAATTATGTCGCTAATGATCGCCGAGTAGAAAAGTAATGTCACACTACTAAACAAGAACCTAAAGGATTTAGACGCTTCATCACAATCAAAGTGCCGTACAGCATTGCCTTGTGGTGATGAGAGCATTAGCACCTTGAACGGCCAATGACTCGCAACATATCCGTTATATAAGATCCAAGGATCGCGCCCTCCCAGACCTAGATCGGCTCAAAATCCATCACTCCTTGCCCCCAATTGCAAGACAGGTCTATAGAACTCATTAGTTTAAACAGGATCGATACTGTAAACTGACTTGAAACGACTCACGCATGGTGCATTCTGCCAGCCACGCCAGTCGGGCATACTACCGAGATGTTAGTCAAGCTACTTAAGCAATTTCGATTTCACGTGTATTAATGTCGGTTCCGTCTACTACACCCTTCCCATTAAAGCATTCGAGACCTTGAGCATTAAGACAGTCGCAGAACGGCTTGTTGAAAGTCCGCCCTTCGTAGAAGCAGTCGTTGGCAGCCCAAGCCTTGGCGAGAAAGGTGGCAATAAGAAATGATTCCGACTAAAAGTCCTTATAAGAAATGAAAACGAGAGTTTGGGTAACTGTCATCTCATGCGTAGTTACAAGTCCAGCATCCTGACGAGCTACTTACTCTGCATAGTTTCGGCTGCTCGGCTACGTAATGGTCAGCGCTGACGTGAGATGGATGTTTTTGTTTTAGTTATCAATTCCAGCTTCTCCTATTGGATCCTAGAAACAAGATTTGGAATCTATGTCTTGGAGGCCTTTTACACCTACATGTATCTTGAATATCAAAGGCCACAACGTTATTGATTGCTGTCTAGCATGGTTTGCAAATTTCACAACTACAGGCAAGCGCCATCACCCTATGTTCAGGAATGCTGGCGGCGAATTCAACCAACGTACAGGGATGCAAAACAGATTTTTTAATGTTTCTACCCTATCTATGGAAATAATCCTATACGACATGGTGAAAATGGCAATCCACGCCTGCATTTTGGCGATAGCACTGTGTTAGCCTAGTCCTGGTTTGAGTTGAGGTCTTCGCGCTACCAGCATGTGCCGTATATGTTTGAGTCAGTCTATTCCGCTTACCCGTCTATTTAGGGGAATTAATATTAGGTAAAACTTAGTCGATATATAAATGTAGTGGAGCTCTCCTTAATCAACACTCCTTTGGCAGGTAATATTTTCCTTTACCTGGTCCGTTTTGCGCTATTGCTAAATCGTTCTTCCTGCGGGGCCTAAAATAAGCACATGATGTATAACTTAAAGCCAAATTATTATTCTGGCGCAAAAAAATGTAGTTGCTGTTTAGAAGGCCAGGGTGGCGGAGTGGCTGAAATTATGTCGCCAGCATAGCTTAGGTATAAGCTGGGCGATGTTATGTGGTTGCAGGAGCCATGTTAGGCTTCCACAGACGCTATATCAGACTGCTCTATAGATACCTTGTCGTTTGTAAGGGTAAGGCCAATTTTTATGAGTGTGGTTACTCTACCATGTCTTTGCACGCACTCCTATAAGAAATCGTTCATCGAACCAATACTTACATCACCATCATCCTGCGCCAATGTAGTCACGTCCTCCGCACAGTTACTCATGCTGATTTAGTTTTTGTTTCTCGCTAGAAGTTAAATTCAAGTTTGTTTTCTATAAAGACGTTCCATGACCATCTCCAAATTACAACCAAATCTAAGCTTGTGGCGATTGTTTTGGTATCAGGTCCTTTCCTTCTAGACTCTGCGATAATTGAGTAATTTTTGATGTGACCCAGGCTAGATGCTTAGCGGGCAGTATAGGTTGCGCGACTGGCAACGAAAACCTTAATACAGAAGCTCCGCAATATCCTGCGTTTGAGAGATAATCAATAGACATGCAGATAGACTCTGCAAGTTGGATGTTGTCTGCCAAATAAGTGCCAGGCCGCAATGAATCCATTCGTTGCTGTAAAAGTAGCCGATAAGCATAACAAGTAGTGATGTTAGAGGCCGATATAGTGTCATAGTAAGTATAGATATGCTCAAGTATAGTGCTATCCTCAGTAGCAGTTATAACACTCTTGGTTATAATAGGCGTTCTATAGCCCCCATTAAATGCCGTGTAATCTGCGTGCCATTGCTTTATATTTTCACAAAGGGCAGCACCTTTAGAGAGAAGGTTGGTAATCCAGCCTTGAGGGGTATTGGCAGTAACCTCGTTCAACTGTTTTAATAAGCCAGGAATAGAAGCATAATAGCTAAAAATTCTGTGGTATAATACTGCATCCTTTGGTAAGAGCGGGAACTGGATAAGTCCGTCAGGGATGGCTTGCCAAGCTTCTTGCTCCAAAAAGCAGGACTGCTCCGACTGGAGAGCTTCCGATATAATCGCCCCGCGCGAAGTAAGAAACATGGAATACTCGAATGCCGACTCATAACTTCGGCGGGCGCCACGCAAGCGCATCAACCGCGAGGCCCCTCCAGCGTGTCGTATCCAGGCATGAACTGTACCGGTGAATGACTCATAATGCCCCAGCAGCATCGTGGCGCAAAGTACTTCAGGCTCAAACTGCGTCCTTTCTGTTTTGAGCATAATGACCAAGTGCTGCAGAGCTGCTCCGTATGAAGCCTCTGAACTCTTGAGCGCCAATGCATCCCCTGTTGTTCTCGCAAAAAAAGCCAACGCAACAGCTACAGCCGCACAGTCAAGGGCAGCATTCACACCTAAGCGCGGCGGGATATGCCACAGCCAGGTTCCAAAGAGAGAGATCTGCATTGAGGTGACGCCTAGAGGAAACATGGCTGCGATGAAGCATGACACGATTTGGTCCTGTTCTGCCCGTGGCGATGGCATCCGAACTGGTGGACCCTCTTTTACAGGCAGATCAGAATTGCATAAAAGTGGAGGTATGTCCTTGCTGTTGAATTCAGGGCGATGGCATTGGACCTCTTGACTCGCGCCGCCATTGGCTGCCTGCTTGGGATTGCGTCGTCCTTGCGCGCGCAATTTCTTGCCTTCGTCAACAAACGTCATTCGCTGTTGGTAGCCAGGACAGGTACGGCCGCCCCTGCGACATTGACTGCAATTTGGCCGTTCTTCATCGCACTTGATGCTGCGCCTAAGGCATGTTGTGCAGCCCTTGCTTCTTTTCACCCCGACCATGGCGATTGACGTTGGCAAAGAGTACCGCACGCCAGTTCTCACAGAAAACGAAGCCAATTTTGGAATGGAAATCTGAGGCCTCCATATGACGCGTGATTGACCAAGCAGTGCGAGGGTTGGGGCGGCCAGCGACAACTCTCACCTCGCCGTGGTGCCGGGTGGGAAACCTGAGTGTACCTACTGTTGGTGTTTGGTATTTGCAGAGCCAAGGAGAATCGCGTCCAGGCAGCGATTGTCCGCTAGTTTAGACTGGACTGTGCGCATGCACGCGTGGCGTGGGCACAGGCACTGTAAACCCGCTCCTCCACAAAGCTACAAGTGACTGGGTTTTGCTATTAATAGCTTAGAGGCAGCCCTAGCATGCAGAACGCTGATATTTGTTCTGGGTGCATTATAAAACTTTGAAATTCCAAGCGTACAGAAAGAATTAGAAGCATTTAACGCTGTACTCTGCGCTACATTCCTACGTTTGAAAAGAAATCGAAAACAGGGTTTTATACAGCTGAACCGAAATGCGTAAATTTAAACCTAGTAATAATGGTGAAAATTCAACTGTGATTTTGGCCGCTGATGGCACCAAGTACTTGGTGTGCTAGTGTCTCAACGCAATCGCTGTAATAGTCACTAAGAATGACGTGTGGACAACTCATTTGGCCCAAAGGATATGCAAAACTAGCCCAATCATCTGCTAGTCTCACTAGGCGGGGTAGCTTCAGCTTGTAGAGAGTCTGGACACTTCTACTTAAAGCTCAATTAAAATCCGGATCATGGATCACATACCAGATACAGGCCCCAACGGCATTAGAGTCCCGTATCTGGCTGAGGCGTCTCGTGAGGGAAGGCTTCTGGACTTTACCGACCGCCAGCGGTATCTTGATCTGCAATTATCATCAAATCCGACTGAGCGCCTTGGTCTTCTGCAGCGATGGCTTTTCTTCGATTTTTTTACTCGGGTCTTCAGCTTGATAAATGTTGACTTCGTGGAAAGTGACTTCATTGCGACGGATGAACTGGGCAGTAGGATTACAACTGTAAACCTGCCGAATTACCTCCTCAAGTTGCTCCAGTTTGAGAGAACCCAGCCATCTGGTCAGATTGATCGATGCAAAAATATTATCTCGTACCTGCGCGTACTGACAGAGGTGGCCGAGTCAAACGGGCAGTACGGTGATGCAAGCCGAGATGCCGCCGACAAGAGCTTCGTCATAGACATTGGCGGTCCTGTTCTACTACAAATTACCATGGCTTCTCTAGCGTTTGGCGAGGCCTGCATTGCCATATATAAGGACGAGTATGACCCGGCAGCTGGTGCTGTCAAGAACATGGTAGGAGCCAGGTTCCTGATTGACAAGATGGTGGCAGATGGCTGGTGTCCACGTCTCGTATCGAGGTTGATGAGGATGGGGAACCGCGAGTTCCTCTACATTGGCCATACTTACGGCTCCGTTAATCCCAATAATTCGGACCATTCGGACTGCAATGCCTTATCCTGCGTCCGTGAGCTGGTTGACGAAAGCTCGTATCAACCTCAACATCGTGGACAAGATGGCTGCTCATGTCCGATGCTCGAGGTTGATCGAACCAAGGTAGAGTCCATCATCAGGGACGGCGGTATTCCAATATGCCGATTACTACCCATCAACAAGGAAGATGGAACCACAGAGCTGATTATCCAAGTTGAGCCTGCTAGTGTAGATCGCCCGTACATATGTATCTCCCACGTCTGGGCACATGGCCTTGGCAACCCGCTATTCAACGGACTTCCTCGATGCTCTATAATTGATATCCAGAGAACGGTTGACGGATCTTGGCACCAGCTTAACTCGAAGGGTGTTCAACATCCCAGAGATTCTCACGGCTGTGTGCATGGATTCTGGATGGACACCCTCTGTGTGCCAGTGCATCCATCAGCCAAAGGGCTCCGAAAGAAGGCCATATCCCAAATGAGAGATATTTACGCCAGCTCTGTATGCTCACTCGTCTTGGACCAAACACTGCAGCTACGGCAGACATTCAAGACATTGTCGGAGGGTTTCGTCGCCGTGGCCTTGAGTCCTTGGGCAGGCAGGCTATGGACTCTTCAAGAAGCCTTATTGGCAAAGCGAGTAATCATCTTGATGCACAACGGTTCCGCCTTCGAATTGGATGATTTGGTCCGTCAATTGTTGACAACTCTCACTGGCGAGGTACGACCACTCTCTGCTATGCTGTTTCTACACGGTTCTAACAGGTCAAGGGCGACTTTCCTATTAACACTAGGTTCTACTCGACCTTTGCACGAACTGTCATAGGGTTTTGGCGAGGTCTCCGCCCATATGTTCCTTTATCTGACCTTGGCCCCGTACCCGTTGAGTTTCGCCAAGGGAAACATCTTCCTGCCTCCGAGACACGCATAGACAGTGGCACCGCCATCGGGGTCCTCAATCATTTGCCTTACAGATCAACCAGCCGCGCCACTGACGAGACTGTGTGCATCTCCACACTTCTCGGACTTGGTACGTTGAAGTTTCTCGACACTCATGGATCTGACGAGAACGACACCAACGAAAAACGTATGATTCTCCTCCTTATGACACTCGGAACGCTGCCCGCATCGCTCGCCTTCTCACCTGGTCCGAAGCTTTCAACGCCGGGTTTTCGGTGGGCTCCACGTTCGTTTCTCCAAACTAAAGCCGGCGAGTCGAGTGTTGTGAACATTGAGTTTGGTCTAGGGACAGTGGTACCTAACAAGGGCCTTGTCGCAAGCATGGATGCAATTGTAATCAGCCAAGCCAGGTCCGCAAACAAGCTGGCTAACGCTTCCGAGTTCTTGCTATTCGAGCAAGGCGTCGTTTCAAAAGGTCCCATCATTGTTGCGAATCCTCCTGCAGAAGACTATCATCACAGCGATCTACACATACCCCAGCGTGCTGTTGACAATCCAGGAGGGGTTCTGGTGCTCTTGTTCGCAGAGAACATTACCCCTAGAGTTGCGACGGTGGGGATTCTAGGTCTTGTTACAAATTCCTATGGCATCGAAGTTCTCGAAAAGATGGCCACACCCAGCGACTTGGTTCCAGGAGCAAACTTTATGATTGGGAAGAAAGATCCGCAGGACAGTGACACAACAATCTTTGTAGACGAACCTACGTATGCAGATCATAAGACAAAGGCTCAATGGTCTCAAGAGATTACAGACCAGCATATCACAGTAGAGTGCCTTAAGGTAATGGTTGTTGTCCGCTTTTCAGGCTCAGAGGACCAGCTACAAAAACAGGTCGAGCAATCCAAGATTGCTGTACCCGGTACCCTAAGGATAGGCGGAGAATGGGTTTTAACATAGTGTTTGCAACTACTTGTCTTCAAAATTCAATTTAACTAGATTCATGTCCTACCATTACATAGTTTAACCTGTGTAAATTAATAAGGCTTATACAGCAATGAACAATGGCATTATTTAAAGCTCTCGGTTAAAGGAAGCCACTTTCTAGTAAACTTACTAAACAAGACATATGGTAGAGAAAGCGAAAAATAGGGAGATAAGCTGACTTCTAAGTTTATCTTAGCTTGTCCAGTGTTAGGCAAGAGGATTGTATTGTGTTGTAAAATACCTACGCGTGATACCCACCACATTCTGTAGTGGGTGCTCACCACCTTCGTGACCACCCCACCTCCGTGACCACCTTGTCGCGACCTTTTGACTTCGACGCGTAATTGCCACCGCAAATCATGGAAAACGACGACATAAGTGACGAAATTTTCATCGCCTCATGCCTATAAGAACTTAAGGAAAATCCTGACCTGCTAATTAGCACGGTTGCAAAGGAATATGGCGTTAACTAATTAAAGCTCCGACGCCGTATGAAGGGAATTTCAGCGCCTGGCGGTAAACATCACCTCAATGCCAACCTTTTAGAAGGTGAAGAAGCCGGGCTTTTGGCTATAATTAAGCGCCTTAATGACCTTAATCTTTCTATATAAAAGAATTATATTATTTCCGCTGCCTGCCGAATTATAAAGCGCTGGCTTCCTAAGGGTAGTACTGAAAATCCGACCGTTGGAAAGAACTAGGTTAACTGCTTCATTTCTCGCCATAACCTTTATATTTAGAAGTAGAAAACTCAATGCTAGGATAGATAAGTGGCTAAAAGCAAAAAACCTATTAAAAAATACTTTCAAAAGCTTCAAAATGTCATCTAGGACTATTAAATTACCCAGGATGCTATTTAGAATATGGACAAAATAGGCTTTTAAATTAATATGTTAAAAGGTAACTATGTGGTTACTTTAAGGCATAAGAATGCTTCTTTATTAGGCATTCTAACTAATATAGAATATGCCACTTATATTGAGTCTATATCGGCTATTAGAGAGCATATTCTAGGCTTTATTATTCTTACTAGAAAGGTCTACCAATTAAAGTGGTTTAAGACGCCTAATCTGCCTGATAATTACATTATTAGTGTATTAGAATCTGGCTATATGAATGATTAATTGAGCCTATCCTGGCTATAGCATTTTGAGAAGTATATAAAGGTAAAGGCTTTAGGAGATACACGGCTTCTAATTATCGATGGCTGTGGTTTGCATTATATAAGAGAATTTATTGACTATGCCTTTGAGCATGATATTGTTCCTTTCGGGCTTCTACCACAGTTAACATACCTTCTTTAGCCACTAGATGTGGTAATATTCTCTCCTATGAAGTATTGGCATTCTAATGCCGTTAATAATATGGTTTGGAATGGAATTAACACTATATAGAAGGAGGATTTCCTAGCTGTCATTAATGAGATACGCGCTAAATCACTTAAAATAATGTCTATTATCAAGGCCTTTAAAATGATAGGAATTTATCCTATAAATCCTTAGGTTATCCTTCACTAGATTGATTGCCTACACCTAGCTTTAGAGTCAGCGCTTATAATTGAAGCTATTGAGGATCTTTCTGATTAGGAAGATAGAGCGCTTTCTAAGGAGCTAAATTCCTTAATTCTAGGTACCTTATTAAATTCTAGAAATTTTAGAAAAAGTTTTAAGTTAATTAAGTGATTAGAAAAACGAATTTGAGAAGACAATGATGATTACTATGAAATCTATTGCCTAGGCGTGAAGATTAAGAAAATGAAGAAGGGAGCCATAGCGCTAGTTGTTGAGTTTAAGGAGCTTTCTAACCACTTTGATGAGATAGAAAAAGCTTAAGAAAAACGTTATAGGGAAAAAAATCGACGTAATTACTATATTTAGTCTAGAGGAGTTATTTCTATTGAAAATGCGCGTATAATGACAGCATTGCGAGATTAATAAGAGCTTTAGAAGGCCCAACGGCGCATTGAGCGTGAGAAGAAAGCCGCGGAACGAGAGTAAAAGCAGATAGATGTAGAGCTTAAAAAACAGATGGCAGTAGAGAAGCGAAGAAGCTATATAAAATGAGCTAGAAAATATATTTTTCCTATTTATTGTTATTTTTTAATTTCAATTCGAAGTTAGAAGGTCGCGACAAGGTGGTCACGGAGGTGGGGTGGTCACGAAGGTGGTGAGCCCCCAGTACGAAGTGCTGGGGGCTAGCCCATGTAGCCTCTTAGGGTTAGAGACCTACTTTCACTTTCTAGCTTTTCTACAAATACGCTGTTCTTTACTCCTCCAGTAGAATAAGAGATAGCATATGCCTATAGTTCTTGCTAATCATGCTAAAATCTTTCTTCCTACAGAATGACAACCAATTTAAACTTCCGGCTGAAAGCTTCCTCTATTTTCACCAACGCTTATTCGACAATGTGGGGTTTAGATCCAGTGAGCGCGGCCAGCAGCAAGCAGGACTGTTAGGTCCCTAGAACTTCTTAGTCGTGGTGTGCTTAGCAGCGGCTGGTGGCGGAGTAGCAGCCGCAGGGGGTTTAGTAGTAGTAGCTGCTGGAGGGGGAGCAGCCGGAGCTGGATCGCAGCGCTGAAAGGAGTTCGCGGCGCCGTGTACCATTACACCCACAAAGTCCTTCTTGCCGCCAGCTTTAAACACTACTCGATACTTATCGGGATTTCCCCCTGTTGTGATCCACATGTCAGTACAAATAGCCATAGCCTTAGAGGCTTTACATTGAAGCACTTACCGTTGTAGACAGAATTTGGGATGATAGGGAACTCCCTGAGCTCTGCTGAGGCGCCAAAGATGGATCCGCCATTTCCCTCGTTCCCGAAAAAGCCGGGATACTTGCCACCAACCTTCTTCTTCTGATTCTCAAGATCCCTGCCTTTGACAAGTGCTGAGCCGACATCATTCTTGGTTAAGAGCTTCTTATCGGGACAGAGAAAGTCAGTGACAGACTTTCCCTTTGCTCGGATATCAAGGTCGCTGGACCCAGCTGTGTCTCTTTCAAATCGACGGATGGGCTCGGCCTGTGACAGGGCCACCAGGCCAAAGAGGAAAACGCTCTTGAGGTTCACAAGCATCGTGCCGGATTGAAGGTTGCTGACAGTTGGAAGAATATTTGGAAGAAATAGGAGAAAGGAGTAGAAGTAGCTGAAAGTCTTGTAATTGAAATGCTGTTTCTGAATTCTGTGTAATGAGGGTAGCAGTCTAACTTTGGAGAATGCCGTTGGTCTTTATACAGACATGATAGCAATCAACCAGGCGGTGCAGGGTTGAGGCGGAGGATTGTATTACGGCTAAGCCCAAAAATAGGAACAAGGGAAGATACAGTAAGGATTAAACTAAACAGAGCACTTGTCTGGGTATTTCCAAAAATAAGAAAGGACCAACCCCTTGCCTCTTTCGGCTCGGTTCCCGCTTCTAGGTCTTAACGGGCTTGACATGCCGATGGCAGGCGTTATATCCGGGCTTGTGTCCTCCTTGAAGCAACTCCTACTAGGTTGCTTAGTGTATTGAATGGATTTCACGATAGCCTTGTAAAAGACCCTTTTTAGTACGTATCGTCTTCATTCACTACCAGGCATTCTTGGTAGGGTTAAAACTAGGGCTCCTTCTAAATTACATGTAGCATTGAACTTAATGGCGATTATACAGCCGATGAAGAAATTCTGAGCTACAAGAAGTGAGGTCGAATTGGGTGCTCGCCAGAATGGGAAACCTCTACGGAGTAGTATTAGCTGAATTTGTGATTAGTAGGTTCATTAGATACATTGTTCTCACTCTTTTCATACTTAGCAAAGAGTGTCAAGCTACGTTCTTCTTGTCATTCTAACCATCGTAATAGCGACATGTATATATGGAGCTGTCTATTTATGGCTTCCAATACGAGTATCGACCAATATATACTACAAAACGTTGGGTAAGCAGCCACCGGTTTTACTGCTTCCACTGTTGCATCTCCGCTGTCAGCCCTATTCTGATTTTGTTGTGTGGCTGCGCGACTTTTTTGGTTTCCTTTCGGGTAAGCGGACATTACAAGCGTTGTCTCAATGCCGCTCGAGTTTTAAGTGCTTACCTCTTCCTCCGTAGCCCATTGCGCCTCGAAGAGGGTCCACTATCTGCCATTACTACGCGTTTGCTATGCCTCAACAGTATTGCAACCACTCTTATAAACTCCAAGATTGGTGAATGGTCATCCTTGTCAGCATTTGCTGCAAGAATAAGGTTTTCTGACGACATCTCTTTTCCATAAAGGCACTGCTATTCTCTGTTTTGGCAGCTTCCTGCTGATGAGAGTATTTCCGTTGGCTTATGCAAGTGGATCACTTCTAATAAAGACTCTTAAAATGGAGCTTGTGCATTGCTGAACTTGGTTGCTATACTTGTTCCAACACAGCCTGGTGGAAACACCTCATGCAGTAGGCGCTGCCACAAAACGGAGCGTCGTGCTGCACCACCAGCGTTTATTTATGTCACCGATCTCGTACGCCACGGACGCCATTCAATCCTTGCAAAGTTCTTTCGCATTTGCGACTTCCTGGGCCAACAATGTCCCTCACGCCACGGCAGAGGGCTTTGGCCATGGATGACTTTACCTATGAAGAGCTCCTGTCATCGCCAGAGTTCGAAACTCTTCGCAGACTAACGGAGCAGGAAGAGTTTACCCCAGGTGACGCTTTGCGCGAGATTCACAGGCTGTTTGTTATCGATGCGGCGGAAGTCACAGACTCGAGATACTGTGTTCCCTACAACGTCGCGGAAAGTCTCACAGAAATTGCCAGCCGCACAGATGCGGCTAATCAGGGGCAACTGGTAGACTTTGCTACGCGGCTCTATAGCGAAACTGAGCATGACCCCGATACGGGTATCCCTTTGAAGTACCAGGACGACAAGCCTCTGTGGACCGAGAACGACTGCTTCATCTTTAGTGCCAACAGGGCGTATCGAGATGAGCTCGGGCCTTGGGACCGTAGTCCCGCCTTTATCCACAGCCGTAAGTTCTCCTCACACGGGAACTCTTTTCCTCAAATGCTTACTACGCTCCAGGCTCACAAGATGACGAAATGCTGCCCGTACGGAAACGACGTTGGGTAAATCTCACAGCTTTTCTTGCTCAACTCACCCAAGCCGCCCCCAAGGAGCTGGAATGGGGTAGAAACCCCATTGATTTCACCCACATCGCATTCTACTCATTGCGTGCAGCGTTCGAAGCCGAGATACAACCACACGAACTTCTAGGCACGACGACGCTCCAGGTCGCTTGCCTTTGGTTCATCTACGCTGCGGATACGGTTTGGAGTTGCAGCGAGAAGAATCTTAGATTCGACGACATGCTGTCTGGTGAACAGGCGGGTTCTCAGTATCGCGACAGAGACTGGAAAGGATTTGGTCTAGAGAGATGGAAAGTATGGGTAGACTCGTTAGAACATGTAGAAGCAAAGTGTGGAGAGTCGGGTGGGAGCGAGAGGAAGATGATTCAGGATGCCTTAAGCAAAGCCAAGGCAGCTGGTAGTAGATACTGACTGTGGCGAGACGATGATTGATCAGCTTATGCAAACTGAAACCGGGCAGATACATGGCAGTAGTGCTACTTTGTGCGCCGGTTTTACTAGAAGGCTAGGCACTAAAATCTTTAGACGGCTTTGGCAGTTATGTCCGAGGAGTCTCTTCTGACTTGCCTGAACTGATGCTGAATATTTCCAAGGCTGGCTATTTTGTGGTGACGCTAGAGATTCAATGAGACAGCTGTTGTAATGTACTGTATTTTATAGTATAGTGTTGTTGAACGTCTGTGGTCAATCTTTAGGTTTAGCAAGAGATGTGCCGTAGTACAGCTTTACCGCGGCGTAGGGCTTGTTGGTACATGTTTTCACGTAACAAAAGAAATTAACACGGTGTTTAACAACCTGTGGGTCTGCTTGATCAATTAGTTCGTCTCTCAATCGCTAGCAGAGGGCGCCTCCATTTCCTCAGTACCGCTTATTTAACCTTCGAATAGTAGAAGTGCTCAAAGAGACAGCTTAGCGTTCCCAAAGAGATATAGGGTACCTGTGCCAGCACCACCACTGCGTAGTGGTAGGATGTGGTGGGTGTTCACGTGTACGACGATTGCTCAACGGAAACTTTACTCTATAGATGTGGCCAAAATAAGTTCAGCAGGATGGTTAGCATTTATAATGATAGATAATTCCGATTTAGCTTAGTAATATATGGCCTTGGTGGGGTTTTTGCAACCTAGTGGCAAGAAAAGGAGTAATGCAGAGTGTAAACGGTGATACTCAACTGCACAGTTTCGCCAGAACAACTCAGAGACGCACGAGCCTGACAAAGGAGTAATAGCGTCTTGGGGTGGGAGCAGCTTTTCAGAGGCTCATTAATCAGAAGCGCGTCAACACCACCACCATATTTAAAATTGGCATGCGAAAATAATAAGAGTAATAAGAATAATAAAGTGAACTGCAGCTGCTCAAATTGTTACTGGTGGCAAACCCGGATCTACCGCGCTACCAAACCTCTGCTTAATATAGAAGTATTGTCATTATTAAAACCACCATCTGCTCGTCCAACCCGGAGATAAAGGTGATACTATTGGTTGATGAAGAATGGCTGTTTGCGTGCACATAGTTATATGCAAGATTTAGTACCTGCTACGTTTATTGGTGTCATGTATGCTCTGTATACGCGACCATAATACAATCAGGAACTTGGTCTAAATATACCCCCATTCCAGGTCCTTCGTTGCATGCCATCCGTTAATGGCGCAATGCTGCTACCGGCAATTTAACAGCTGTCTGCCTTCCATAAGAAAAGGGTATTCTAAGGCCGCCACATTGGTTTCCAGGCACTTTTAACCTGTTGGGACAACGTTTTAGCGCAGTTTTACTGCTTTGGGGCAAGTTTCCGCATCTCCAGAAGAGGAAACTGGGTCCGACTGCTAGGTCCGCCAGCTCCATTTGTGCATCCACCTTGCCCAAATATGAAGATATATATTCTGTCCTATTTTCTACAATTGTTTTTTAACAGCCAAAGCCATTAGGTTTGTTGCATACTCAAGCCGACTCTCAAATATCACCTTGCATTTTTGTCTACCCACCTTTGTTACATTATGCAGAAAATGGGCAGCCAAGCAGCGATCCCGCCCCTGTTCGTCAACGATGGCCAACTGGCTAGTGATAACGTCACAGCTCTGCAGCCATCGTCGGCTGAGGAGCCACCTCACATTCTGCTAAATAGACTGCAGCAGGATGGATATCTGTGGATTAAAGGTCTGCTTCCCAGAGCTGATATCCTCAGAACTCGTCAGAGATATTTCGAATTTTTATCGCGCAGCGGTGTTTTAAAGCCTGGTTCTTCACCTGTGGATGGCGTGTTTGACGACGCCAAAGACATTGCAGGGTTTCCTGGAATAGGTGCTGGGTCAACAGGCCAGAATGCTCGCCCCGGGGGTGACAAGGCCCAACTATTCGTCGACCTAGCCATTCAAGCACACAGTGAGCCGTGGTATACGGATGACTTCTGTCAGCACCCTGCACTCGCCCAGTTCGTGGAACGCCTGACAGGGTGGGGACAAAATACAATGCTCTTTCGTCGAAGCTTGCTCCGGAACAATATTCCAGGGTCACAAGCAATTGGAGTCCATTACGATCAAATTTTCTTAAGATGGGGTGGTCTATCCAATTTGACTTCCTGGTGCCCCTTAGGAGATATCAGCATCGATGGTGGTGGGCTTATATACCTTGAGAATAGCCTAGAGCTTGGTGAAAGGCTTGAAAATGAATTCGCTGAGCGGGCCCGAAATTCTGGCTTCTCGGAAACGGAAGTGAACAATGCCTTCAACAAAAATATGCTTTCAAATGGCCTTCTCTCAAATGACCCAGCTGCATTTGCCTTGGACCACGGCAAGCGATGGATGGCAGCAGAGTATGAAGCAGGTGATGTGGTGATACACCTCCCGTATATGGTACGGCGGTTTTCTGCAACAAGGTTATTTTGGTATCTATGGCTAATCTGATATCGCGTACAGATCCATGCCTCGACGATCAACCATAGTGCGGGGAACATTATTAGACTCGCAACCGATCTACGATTTTGTGACAAGTCCAAACCATACGACCAAAGGTGGTGCAACCTTTTCAATGTTGGGTAAGCAAAGCTTAGTAGCTCCATTGCCTGTTTCTAAGTTTACTAATACTACGAACGCGACAGCGATGGCGTTTGAGCATTATGCATCTAATTCACGACGGTGAGACCAATCTCACTAAATGTTTTAAAAAAAATTACATCATTCAATTGTTCTTTGCTTCTGATTGTACTGGAGTAGACCTCCAATAGCCGCCGTGGGCCACCCACGCGTTCTTTCCGTTAACTGGAGAACACTAGTTAGACACTCCATATCACCCTGTGTATCGAAGCACTCTATCGATAGATGGATAGCCATACATGCAATAAGTATCGCTGCGGGGCTTGTCGTATTGGACAATCCGACACCGCACATGGTCCATACATGTTGGCGAACTTGCTCTCTGACGATGTGCCATGCGCGACGTGGCGCTGCGCCTGTCTGAGCGGCCGGCAACCCGGATAAATCCAACAAAATACGAGCAAGAGTTGAATATTGAGCTGCTATAATTTGATCTTCCGTCTCGTACCGAATGTCTGGAAAACCGCTACCTCTCGCTCTGTAGTAAAAGGGCTGTCCATCTTTATGGCTGTATATACGTTTATTTTCGTCATGAAGCTCCGCGTATGTTGTTGAATACGATTGCGGTGATTCGTGACCATATGCAAACGTGATGGTTCTTGCACAATGAATCGTGGCTGCACAGGCCAATGAGTATCTGCTTCCTGGTTGTAGAGCTTGAAATTTATGGAAGGGTTCCAAATTTAGTAGAATGCCGCGTCGATCTCGTAGGGAGATATATATTTCCTGACGTAAAGAAGCCCAATAGGCGGCCTGACGGAGGCTGGAATCGATCCCCAGATTTTCCTGCAGCCCAGTGAGCGACCTAGCGCCAACGAGATGGCCTTGGTTGTCGGCGCCGACTATTGGAACGTTGAACTCTTCAAGCAACCGAAGTATAACCACAATTATCAACAAAGTTTCATCGCACGCAGAAGATACGTCGTTGAGCGCCGGGATTAAAGTCTGCAAGCATTTATCGTAATGCCTATCTGCAACAGCACTATCAAGGTCGCTGACCAGACTTAAATGGCGCGCCGAGAGCGATAGCACCGCGCTGAGTAGCGTACTACACATCCGCGCGCGCTGAGGTACGACGGTCGCGAAATGGCGGTTTTTGTCGCAGAAGTCAAACTGTCAAAGATTAGCTCAGCATAGATCCCACTAAATATGCCCGGTACGGAAATGGCTGTATGCTAGGTTGAACAAACCAGTAAAGCCACTTCATTGATGAAATGCTGCAGTAGAGTCGCGTCCTCTTCATCCTCTAGTGGCCAGGTCGGCGGATCCAAATACAGGCACCCCACAGAGCCAGACTCTACTGGATTGGTCGCTGTCCTTGTATTTTCGTCCGGCGTCAGTACCAATATGTTCGAACGGCTGTCACTAGGTGACGAACAAGGTATACTGGACTCAGGGATACTATCACATGAAAGCACAGTTTCGTTCTCAGCTGTATGAAAGGCTGCCTCAACAATATTCGCTTCTGTCTGCTGTGGGGACAGTGCTTCTGCGTGCTGAGCTGCCGACCCTGGTGCTGTCTCTTCCGTGCTTTGAGGATTGGCGCCGTTCGCAAGGTGGATGAACTGCAGATTGCCTTTGACAACTAGCCATTAGCAACTCCCAAAGATTCCAGAGCCGGCTTCCCCATGCCGGAGGAGAGAGTACCTACTTGCTTTTACAGGTAACCAAGCTTGACTCACGGGGAAGCTCTCGCTGTCGCTGATTCGGGAAGCATGGTAGAATTGTCTGGGTTGATCTCTTTGACATTCCCTTCCAGCTTTCTCACAGCGCCTACACCGTGGAAACTGCCCGTCACCTGGCCAGGTAAGTCTCGCGAGCTGAGGCAGGGTCAGGTGCGGGGAACTTGATCATGGAGCTTACATTTGTAATGCGAGCGGCGACAGGCCTTGCTATTATCACGTCAGATAGAACTCGGAAGCTCCTTCCAGGAAAGTACAACTAACCAGCTCAGCATTTTCTCAGTGTTTAGAGTCTTTCATTGTCGAGTCAAGCTGGCAAATCCTAGAGCGCGGGGCGAGTTTCCCTTTTCAACGACTTGTGGACGTGGGTCAGCAGCATAATTCTCGACTAAGATCTGCAATGATACCCCGCATCCGTTGTTCTCTGGTCTGGGGTAAACAGAAACTAGCTCCGTAATTGCCTCCAGTGGTGCTTGCCGCCATGATTTTACTCATCACTTTCAGTCACGTACTGCCAATTATAGCCGAACGGTGTTTTAATTCATAATCACAAAAGAGAGCGCATAAGTCTCTGGCCCACAACCGGGCCTGATTGGCCTTCAATTCATTGCTACCCAGACATCGCTACTACTTCAACTTGGATTGTGTTCACAAGACACTAATCGTGAGTTTCCACTCTTGGGAGGGGCATCCCTAGAGCTCATCTCTCTCGGGCGAATCATTGGACCTTTGCCTTAGCCGCAGCATTGCCACCCCATGAGGCTTCACTCGAACACGTACTGCCTCAGATCCCGATACAGACCCTATCTTGGAGCCCATGAGCCTTGTGTCATTTGCGAGCGGCGTCTTGGCGTATCCCAAGCGTGGGTTTCCATACACCGACGTCATGTTTAGTGGGATGGTAATATTCCCAGAGATAATACTAGAAGCAGTGGCGTTTGACTGACGCCCAGCCCACAGATCAAAAATATCCCAACTTTCTTTCACTTGTGGCGCCGTGCCACTGGCGCCGTTTGCCCAGAATATCTCTGCAAGTGTTGCATTCATTTCCCGTTCCCTTGAGCCAGCATTGAGAAACAGTACTAGCTCGTCCCCTCCGGATAAGCCTCCAGTAAATAGCTGAATCTCTCCTTGGCCGAAAGAATCGGTATCGTTGACAAAATATCGCCAGCGCCGTGTCGCCGACGAGCCCAATGAGTCCTGCGAAACGGCCAAGACGGCTGTGTTCTGTAGAATCGAGAGTGTGGCTGGATCAAGCTTGGAAAGAACATTTGTCATGATCATCGGGGATTTCATTGCTGCCCAAATGGAGAAGTGCGCCTTGTACTCCTCATCGGTCATCGCACCATTACCAACCTCTGTGAGGATTGACTGTTAGCAAAATAATTGATCAAATTTACGAAAAGACTTGATACGTACGAAGAAGATCCATGTCGTTCCAAGCGCCTTGGAATGCCTTGGAAGGGTAATACACTACCTTGTTCACAACGTTCATCATTGAACAATAAAACCCTGGTACTTTGCAATCTAGGCCCTCCTTCTCTACACAAGGACACTGAGGATCGTCTCGATCAAAAGTGTCTATCAGGTCGCCGGTGATGCGCCAAGAATTGGCAATGGTTGGCGCAAACAGCCATGGTCCGTCAACGCCCCAGTTGCACATGCTGTAAAGCATTGGTCTTCCAGTCTTATTCAGGGCTTCACTCATGGCATTATAGCGATCAAATGAGAGCTGCTGTGTGCCTTCTTGCCCGTTGTTGAAGCAGTTATCATACTTGACGTAGTCAATCTGGTGCCACTGTCAGCATCGCATGGTACAATTACACTAATCCTGACGCTGGAAATCAGACATACGCCCCATTCTGCCCAGACCTGGGCATCCTTTTCTTCATGGCCAAGAGATCCTTCATATCTGGCACAGGTCAATGTTCCCGCACTAGAATAAATACCAATCTTCATGCCCATATCGTGGATCTTGCGTGCGAGGCCGTCGATGCCATCAGGAAATTTTGTCATGTTCGGTCGCAAAAAGCCAGATGAATTCCTGCCATCCGACCAGCAATCGTCCAGGATGATATACTGGTAGCCGACATCACGGAACCCATACTTGACCAACTTCTCCGCTGTGTCCAAGATGACACTAGCGTCGAGATTGCAACCAAACGAGCTCCATGTGTTCTGTTTAACATCGAGTCAGTTTCTCGTGTAGAAAAGCGTCAGTGAACTTCTCACCCATCCCATTTGAGGGGTAACTGCAAGGCCATTGTCCAATGCCAGTACAGAGGCGACATTAAAGGCAGCGGCTGCTACCAAGTGCTTCGGAGATGGAAACATGATCGGTTAAAATTGGCTTGTTATGGGAGAATAATGTTATATTCTTGAAACTTTAGTGTGCCAACTTACGGCAAGTAATGCAGGCTGTAGTTTGGCTTAAAGAGCTGCAATTTGTGGGAAGCCGTTGTATTAATAGTTTTAAGCAGAAGCCCGATCTGGTAGGAAACCCTAGAAGCGACGCTTTTGCGGTGCTCTTTAGGCGGCAGCAGCGCTGGCTACGTCATTCAATGCTAGTTGACCGCGGCTTATTACCTTGCTGATTCTGATATTTCTGACTTATTTGCAATCGAGCATGCTCAAGTGATCCAGAGCGCTACCTGGCGACTGTAGCCCAAAGACCCCTGCCCCTCTGTCCCAAAGTGGAAACTGACTACGAGTTTACCCCGGATCATTCAGTGACAGAAACGCCACACTGAACATGGTGGATTGCGAATCTCAAAAAAGAACCTCTGATCAAGCTCGCGAATATATAATGGTCTTGATATCCTAACTTATTTGAACTTATTCGGATAGTCCCATCCTCTTACTACCGTCGTCACATCTATGCACTGTTTTCAACTTTCTACTTAAATCTTAACCATACAGACACTGTTACTCAACACTCATCATGCGTGAGATTGGTAACATATATGCTATCGCCGCAATCGCAATTGTCGGCGGTGCTTTGTTTGGGTTTGATATTTCTTCCATGTCTGCCATGTCAGTCAATCTCTCCAGCTGTTTCAAAGCAGTATTCTAAACTATGCTGTTTGCAGAATTACTACACAACAGTATCTGTGCTATTTCAACGACAAACCGGAGACCTATGACCCAACAAAAACTGTACAACAATGCGCCGGTCCATCTTCCTCTGTTCAAGGTGGCATAACGGCATCAATGGCCGGAGGCTCGTTTTTAGGCGCTCTCGTATCGGGATTTCTCTCTGATAGGTTTGGTCGAAAGGTCTCCATCCAATACGGAGCCGTTATATGGTAGGGATTTCTATGATACCTTGTTCATGAAAGTCCACTGACGCGAAGACTAGGTGCATCGGATCAATTATAGTCTGCGCTTCTCAAAACATCGCAATGCTAATTGTGGGCCGTATCATCAACGGTATCTCGGTCGGCATTTGCTCTGCACAAGTACCCGTTTATATTACAGAGATTGCGCCGCCGACGAAGCGTGGACTGCTTGTTGGCGCTCAGCAATGGGCCATAACCTGGGGGATTTTGATTATGTATTACGTTTCATATGGGTGCTCATTCATTGGCGCGAGTTCCACACCACCATCTACCACTGCCTTCAGAGTCCCTTGGGCGTTACAGATGATTCCTGCTATATTTCTTTTCTTTGCACTATTCTGCCTGCCGGAGTCGCCACGCTGGCTAGCAAAACAAGATCGCTGGGAAGAGGCAGAGCGCGTCATAGCACTCGTTCATGCCAAGGGGGATGCCTCGCATCCTTTCGTGGTAGCCGAAATGCAAGAAATCAATGAGTTTTGTGCACTCGATAGAGAAAACTCCAATGTGTCCTGGTCTGAGCTGCTCAGTCCTGAGGTACGATGGCGAACTCATATCGCGGTATTCACGCAGATCTGGTCCCAACTTACGGGCATGAATGTCATTATGTACTATGTTACATATGTTTTTGCAATGGTGAGCATCAGTACCGGTCGAACATGTCTGGTGGCATCCTACTAATTTGGTAAAGGCCGGTATCTCCGGGAACAGTGGACTCGTGGCATCGTCAATCAACTATGTCATAAATGTGTGTATGACAATTCCCGCTCTACTTTTAGTTGACAGAGTTGGTCGTCGTCCACTATTAATTGGAGGTGCTCTTTCCCTGATGACCTGGTGGTTTATTACGGCAGCCATCCTCGCCACACGTGGACATGCAGCTCCGCCGGGAGGCTTGAATCATATTGCAGCTGAGTCTTGGCTGATTACTGGGTCTGCCTCCAAGGCCGTCATAGCTGCATCATATCTGATTGTTGCCTCATTTGCACCAACCTGGGGTCCAGTCTCTTGGACCTACCCCCCGGAGCTATTTCCGCTTCGACTCCGGGCAAAGGGTGTTTCCATTTCAACCTCGACATGCTGGGCAATGAACTTTGCACTAGGGTACTTCACACCGCCTGCATTTGCCAATATCGCATGGAGAACCTACCTTCGTTAGTAAACGCCGGTTAAGTTGGGTATAGTCCTGATAGCTAATTTGCTCCCAGTATTCGGAATCTTTTCTCTAGCCATGGCCGTTCATGTTTTTTTCTGTTTTCCAGAGACAGCAGGAAAGCCACTAGAGGAAATTGATGAAATTTTCGCAACCAACACTGCAGCGTGGAAGACACGTGTAGAATTTGCTGCAGGGAGAGAGCTAGAGAAGGGCCAGCGAAGCAATAAGTCCCAGTCAAACTAAGTCAAATGGGACTACCTGGAAGACAGCTATCAGAAGAGAGCTTCGCTCGCCACAAACAGAAGTAGCGCGTAGAAGAAATCTAAGAATGAAATATATAGTATGACATGTCCAAACTGACGTTGGTTTGAGGCAATTACTACGACCAAAATTGAAAGTCGCAAGTAGTACACCATGTCTCCAGATTGATGGACATATTTCTCTTCCATCGTACAACTGAGATTAATATTTGGAGTCAGATTAGCTTCTTACAGGCAGTAGCTTTACGCTATGAAACATGATGGATTGAGACCGGAGCATACATGACAACCAATAAATACTAAGGATCTAGTGTAGGCAGACTGGCCAGGAACCATTGTTTCAGAACACTGTTTCACGACCGAGATGTTTAAAGAACCCCATAACAGCATCCAACTCTAAATAAGTTAGCTACATTAAGAAGCTGAGTCTATGCCGTGGGGATACTGTAAAAGTTAGACAAGAAATTTACACTTGGAGCAACAGGTTTGGACTCACGCTGTTCCATTTCCACTTCCGTAGCTATAAAGACTTAATCTGTTCGGTCCTCCACAAGTCTCTGCTGAGTTGCCCCTACAAGCCATATTGCACTGAGCATTGAGGTCTGGCGCTAAACCGCCTCCGTTCTTGAGAGCATTATCACACCCTGTATGGCACTCTTGTCAGATTTTTGCGGCACAGAATAACAATAGTCCAAGTAATACTTACAACATTCTTGTGAATACTCGAGTCCAGCCAATGTATATCCGAGTCCATGGCAGACAGTCTGGCAAGCTTCCACAGTCATTGCCGCGGCTCCTCCCGGAACTGGCTCTCCCATCGACAAAGCCCTTCCGCCTACGTTGTCTGTGTAGCAGCCACGGAATTGCCATCCGTTAGTAGGCGTGGCGGTGTTGGTAGCACTGGTAGTACTAGTAGATAGGGTTGTAGGAGTAGCCGTCGTGGTAGGGTTGGTACCGCCTCCAGTCCCAGAGGCCAGCTGGAATAGAGCGAGAATGTCAGAGAATCCACCGATGTTATCCGCAGCAAGAGCAAGGCTGTTCCCAGCCTCTGAAATCATGTTAATGACACCAACAGTGGCCAGGTTGTAGATGTTGATATTCTTTAGTGTTCCTTCAAGATCAACCATGTTAACTTGACATGTTGCTGCACCAGTAAGTGTGACACACGCTGGCTACTGTTAATATTGACTGTTTGTTTCAGCTGAAGGAAATGTACTCACAGCCATTGTTGTTGTTAAAAAATGAATAGTGACCTGCTCCATAGATGAGAACGTTCTGGGAGTTCAAGATGCGAAGACCCCATGAATCGTAACAGCTTGCAGATTGGCCAGCACAGTTATCAAACTTGGGGTCATTGAGAGCGGGTACAACTGTGAATGGCGCTGGGGCAGGAGGATTGGGCTGGTAGTAGCTATTAAACATGTCGTTAGAGAGTTCTAGCAGCGAAAAGGGACTTAAACTCACGGTGTTTCTGTCTGGATAACCCCCATGTAGATGTTTTGAGTGTTCGCAAGCTGGTATTGATAGAGAACATTGTGCTCAGAAGCAGTGCCGACACTGGGTGATGTTAGCATTAGTCTTGTCGCTCAAAGCTGTGCTTAGACCTACAGCCAAAACGTTCCACTGGTGCTTTCGATAAGCAGCCCTCTACCGCTGTAAATTGTAATTTGTGTGTTGCTTTGATCGTCAATATCATGATCTGCAGTCCAGAGCCAGTTATTCTCCATGTACAAGCCTGAGGCAGACGAGGTGACATGCATCAGCATATACGCGGAGATACAATTGGTCTTGATCGCGGTGCTAGTTGGGTCAACTTTGCACTGAGCAACCTGAAGTTCGGATCCCACAAAACCTCCAACTCGGACATGCACATCCCACATGCCAGAGGGCGTTCCAGCAGTGGCCAAATTCCACTCAATGAGAATCGCACCAGCTTGAGCACCTTTAGTACTCAGAATCATGTCTGACCACTCCACCTGTCCTGAAGACCCAGCATTGCCGACTTTGACCACTGGCTGTGGGTTCTGCATGTCGTTGAAAAAGGCGCCGCTCGACAGAATGATGGAAGCCAATCCTTCGCCAACAAGCTTTGCACCAGGTGGAATAAGCAGCGTTCGGGTAACAATATAGGTTCCAGCATCAAAAAAGACAATCTTGCCTGCAGCAGTAGCGCTGTTGATAATATTTTGAAGTGCAGTTGTATCATCGGTCACCCCGTTGCCCGTGGCCCCAGCGCTTCGTACACTTGCAAAGGATGAGACAGGCAGAGTGCCATAGCTGGGCTTTGAGCGACTGTAGTACTTGCCGCCGCTAACTAGAGATGCTGGTCTGTTGGTTGGTGTGAACGCGCCTTGGAAGCTCTTGGAACCTGTTGCAGTGTATTGATGACCCTGACCCCAAGCTGCAATTGTTGTAGAGCCTGTAGTACCGGCAAGGATAGTAGAGCCACCGTCCAGCTTCACTGCAGTTGGTACATTGGTTAAAGCGACGTTCTCAACGACCACGCTACCTGCAGTTGCGGGGTTTGATGAGGGTGGGTTAAATGCCGTTAGAATACCAACAGGGGTGTTTGTGATTGAGCTGTCAAGGATAGTAATAGCCCCAACAGCTTGGTTGGCACTTCCACCGTTTGTGAAATCGAAACCAGTCTGGCAGTTATTGATACTAACGCCCTGGTAAAGCCATGTCCAGCTGAATCCTTGCTTGATAGCGGTAACACAGTTGTTAAATACAAGGTTTCGCATGGTGAATTGCTGGTTACCAATCTGTGCACCAATAAGACCGCCGTTGAAAGTAAGATCTGCGACAAATCCAGCAGAGCCTATACAGTTCTAATTAGCTGTGATCTCTAAACGGGGTAGTTTTATGAGACGCACCCTCTTCGCAGTATATCCCAACATGCTGGGTTCCAGGAGCCGCATTCAAGTTGAACACGAGATTCTGCAGGCTTGTTGCTTGAGCAGTCGGCCAATGAATTGCCGATAATGGATTGGATGCTGCCACATTTGTGGTGTCAAAAATAAAATTCTTGACCTGTCGGAAGAAAACATTTGTAGAACCCCAGTTCAAAAATTGGGTATAATACGTGTCTCCATCTATCAACCCAAAGCCTGAAAATGAGGGTGCTGCCTTTAACACAGGAGGGTTGTTCGGGTTTCCAATAATAAAAGTATTATACTGATCAATTATGGAGGAGGAAAGCAGATAGGTGCCTGAGGGGAAGTATACAACTGCAGGGGTCGTTGTGCTTGATGCGCAACCTCGGCCACAACGACCACCATCGTTCATGGCCGCGTTTATGGCAGCAGTATCATCGGTAACACCATCACCTGGCGACACAGTCAGGGTATTTGTGTAAGCCTTGAGTATCGGGTCATACCTTTTGCTCCATAATCCTTGACGTTGCGATAGACCTTGAACCCATTCGGGCCTGTTGCGGATATCCCTTGGTGTTGAATATTCTCATACCAGTATGATGCACTTTGGCGCTCACTAAGAGAAGAAGTAGCCGAGCTTGTATGGTCTAAGGGACCGTAGGAATCTTTTTCGTGCGGAGCTTCTCGTACCACGGCATCAACCGCGGGAACACGAACCTGTGAGCAAGAAGCCCCAAGTACATACAAGGCCACAATTGTAGCGTAGATCGACCTCATGATAAATTATGCTTCTTGGATGGATGGCCGAATAGTTACACAATGGTTGCCACTGTGGCGCTGATTAATCTCAGGGGATGGAAGATACTTATAGGGGATGAAAGGCAACTATCTCCACCCGGAATAACCAACCCAGTCCGAACCAAGTGATGCTCGACTGTGGAGATACATGATCACTACATTGAAAGCGGCAAAAATTCTGAATTTGATCAGGCTTGTTGGGTGAGGACTGTGTTTGCCGGGGAGTCTCGGACGATGACGGCCAGCTGGCCACGGCGTGGCGCCTGGCCAATTGTCAACTGGACGTATGTACATAGTTGCAAAATGCTCGAAATTCCACGTAGAGTAAAATCTCCCGAAGCACAAGTAAGGGATGCTGAAAATAGCGCATCGGTCGAGAGCCCCTACTACCAACTGCAGGCCGTCAGGGTATATGACTCTGTACTAAAAAGATGCGGCTTGTGTAGTAGGACCGTGAATTTGTCCGGTGGGTTTTGCGCCAGTTGCAAGCCAGTTGCACGTCAAGGAGACATGGACGAGAAACTGCCGCTGGTGAGCATCAAATCTCATTACTGGGTTAGAGCTGGTAACCGGTCCGATAGCACGCAGATAGATTAACTCGGGGACTATTATTAATCAGTAAATGAAAGCTGTCTATTTCCCAGAAACCCGGAGTGGTAGGGAGGAGTTGAATGAAAGCGAATAATGTCCAGGGTGCCTCAGGAGCGGGGTTCCCGTGCAATAACGTTGGGGTAGAAATTGAGCTAAAAGTAAGTTAGGACCGGCACATCATAAGGCAGCTGTGCCCACAGTTCCCCTTTCAGCAGGTACCTAGAGGATTATCGGGCCGATCATATGGTTCGGGGAGAATGAATGACTTGCGTTGGGTAGCTCGACCTGAGGAGGGCGACCCCTGACGGGCGGCAGTCGCGGGGACGATTTCAAATTCGCTCTAAAATCTTACGCTAAAGTGGCGCATGAAGGACTTTCGGGTCACAAGGGCAGAGGTTGGTGCGAAGCATGAGTAGTCATTAATGATAAAGCCTCTCATGAGTCGGGGACGAAGCGGGCAAATGTAGAAACAATTCCACAAAAAGCCACCTGCCAAACGCGGACAGAGTACGGGGTAATTCTTGTAAACCTGCAGGTTAAGAGATCTATAACCGACAGTCCCCATATACTCCCCATGTCGGGGAGAATGGCCGAAAGCCCTCGCGGGGAAACTTTCTCAGTGCAAGCAAGATTTTGGGCTGGAGCGGTTTGTATATGCATAGAGTGATGTGAGGGCTTGATGGTCGGGAGGCAACCATGGCTTAAGCAAGACCGAGCGGCCATCCAATGTGTTGTGGCTTTGCCAATCACACCCATCGCATTCGAACTGTTTCGTACCCAGTAGCGAATGACATAAACCTATGCGCGCATTTATTTCTGACAGCTAATGAGCCCTCGAATTTTACGTGGTAAGATGCAGCATTTAAGTGCTGGGACCTTTTCGTACTCCTGACCGCGAGTCGCATGTGGGACATGGAGCCAGGGTTGTGGATTCGAAAAGTTATATCTACCCACCATCCGTCTCATTTGAAGCCCTATAATCCGTTAGCCTTGATATCTTCCAAGTTATCTTTCTAATCCCTTTTTTCTCAACATGGCAGTCTCTCGCAGCATAATCGTGAGTACGTTTATTCTTGCGACAACTTGTTCAGTACTTGGCAGAACTCCTCCTTCTACTAGTATCAAAGCAAGGGCTACCTGGACGTCACTCGGATGTTATACCGATAATGTATCTGGCCGTGCATTGCCACATAGTGTGGCAGTTCCTGGTGGCACTAATTCTATGACAAACGAGGCTTGTCAGAGTGCTTGTCAATCGGCGGGATTCTCAATTGCTGGTACTGAGTATGCTGGCGAGTGTTGTAAGTCAGTTTTAGAGTGGTCATGATATCGACTCAGCATACTTATTGCTATTAGGGTGTGGAAATATGGTAGGGAATGGCGGTGGCCCTGCACCAGACGGTAATTCCCAATGCAACATGGTTTGCAAGGGAAACGCGGCTGAGATATGCGGAGGCCCAAATCGCTTAACGGTGTACCAGACCGGCGGCACCAGTCCCCCTACTCAAGGGACAGGAAAGCGAGGCCTTGCTTACAATAACAACAACCCGAGCAGCAATGCAGTATATGCCAACATGTTCAAAGGCTACAGCAAGGTCTCTTGGGGCTACGATTGGGGCTACCCTTCTTGGAACCTAGATGCATTCTTCGAGTTGTGAGTTTTTTGCCTGTTGGTGCTAAACACTTGGACGCCAGATCCCGCTCTTGTTCCGTATAACATCGCTAACTTCTAGTTAACCCAAGCGTGCCAATGCTGTGGGGAAAACCGACTGGGGCGGCACCAGACTGGACTGCCGCCGTGCAAACGCCTGGGACGAAGAATATTCTTGGATTCAACGAGCCAGATTTGACCTACTCTGGGTCCGCCAATATTCTTCCGGCGGACGCTGCTGCTGGGTATAAAACCTACATGGAGCCATTTCAGAGCGCTGTCAAGATCGGTATGCCCAATGTCCTATGGAACAACGATGTCGGCTCCTCATCCGGCGGCAACTATAACTCTAGAGTTTGGACGCAGTACTTCCTTGGCAACTGTACTTCATGTCATTTTGACTTTGCTGCTATTCACTACTACCAGGATTGTGAGCCAGGTAACGGCCAGGACGGCGCTCTCTGGTTTCAGGGTAACGTGACAAACGCCTATAATACTCTCAATCTGCCAATTTGGATTACCGAATTCCAGTGTTATGGATCGGAAGCTCAGCAGATTACTTTTCTGCAGAAGGTATTGCCGTGGTTGGATGCCCAAAGCTACGTTTCGAGGTACGCCTACTTTGGAACATTTCCAGACTTTCTCATTAACCATGATGGCACCGGCCTATCGGCTCTCGGAACTACATACGCAACTACATAGGCCATTTCTAAGCCTCTGAATGGCACAGTGACTGTCGTGGGTATGCACTCTCTGGCGCTTCGAGAAACGAGCGGTTATTCCTCGTTTTCTGCTTGCTTAACGCAATGCAAGATTGTATTCTATCTCTTGATATCATAGGCTAAAATATAACAAGAGTTGCACAATGGGTGGATAGTGAGAAATTAAGTGCCATTTGAAGTACGTCTCAGCCACATCTCCTCCCTGTTGGATCGTTGGTTAGGCGCGGGTTGGTTAACTAGAATCCTGCATTCAGGATCGAGCTAAGCAGGGCAAAACTGAAAGTGGCAGTACATAGTATAACCTACAAACTGCAGGCATTGTCGCCTTCTGCGACGTCCTGCTTAGTCTCCTTTGTTATTGTCTGCACCAGCGGTTCCTCGTAAGTTGCTTTATTCTAGTTGTTAATAATAGCCGTACTAGCTATAGGAGAAAACTCATGATTTCATAGACGGTTTCCTAGACGGTTTCCTAGTACAAAGTGCAATTGCGCGTTTTCTAGTGTACATTCCGTGAGCCAAGGCTATGGATTATAGTGCAAACAAGTTCATGACACTTGGGCCTTGACATGATAATATTGAGAATAACAAAACGTTTTGCACCGCACTTGCCAACCAACGCGAGTCACTAGGTTCCATCGGTATGTAGTTGTCGCGCAGGGCTAGAATATATCATGTTATGGTGATTGAGCTAGATCCAATCTGTGGCTACGAAGGAGTTTGTCCAGGGTACACAACCCTATAGCTTAACTGCAAAAATGCAAGCTCCAAGCCGTTGTTCTTTCATCCATTAATCACAACAGGCGCAAAAGTAGTACCCAGAGGGTGGTAAGTAGCTAAAGGAGAGGACCCAAAAAATGACAAGGCATTATTCTCTTATTCATCTTAGAATGTATTCCGGAAATTTTATTGGGATTATAATTAAGCAACGTAGCGGCGCAAGGGTGAGAAACGTCTTGATTAGAGACGTAGATAACAAAGTGACACCTGCAACGGAAGCAAGTGCTGCAGTACGCCGCCAGTAGAGTGGGTACTGCAGACTCAAAACTTCAGCTTTTTCAGCCGGGTTTTTGCAGTTGAGCATATCATTCGATTCAATGCATGACAAATTTCTTTGATTATAGTAAGAGCAATGGGGGGTGCTGGTTTCTGCTCAAGCGCTATTTAAACCACGTCGCCTTGAGTGTCGTTCATTACCCAACAGTTTTCAGCATCTTACGACGGCTTTTACTCGGAACGCCCGGCAAGTTTCAGACAGGAGCTCAATTGATGTCATACAGCAGAATACGCAGGATCTTGACAAGACCGAAGGACAGTTGAATCAGTACAGTTGAATCAGCCAGTGGGATAAAGAGAGCTTTAAGCTCGATATTACAAAATCTTCAGGTAGTTAGGCCTCGTCTACAAGTGATGATACTCGTTATAACATTTCAGATCGGTAAAGATCGGTAAAAGGCTCTGCTTCCCATCAACCGCATTTCCCGTTTACCTAGCTAAGCTGGTGCCAAAAAGCTGGCTGCATCTCTCACACCGTAATCTCGCCGTACAACCCATTTTTCGAGCTAGCGTGACGGTTATGATAAGGTTTATCGCTGTACTCCGTACAGTGCCATAGAATCTCGATTATAGTTGTCGCAGTTCGTGCCCTCTGAGGGAACTACCTTTGTTAGTCGAGAACCTGGAAATTGAATCCTCCTAGCTATCCATGATCTTATGTCATGAATCAGACGGCAAAATTATCCGCGGGCATTAAACAATTAATTTACGCTGATAGTCGTACATAAAAGCTCCGTATGGGTAGAGTCTGGCAGGTATGAAGCACAACAGTTTGGACTGGCCATTATGCGGGCGGCTTTATCAGCATGCGAGATGACCAGCCTCGTAGCCAAGAGCGACAAACTCAGGCATATAAATCAACACCTACTCCGACAGCTTGGTCAGAAAAGCTTCTTCGTCTTATCTAGCTTTCCATGGTCAACAAGAAGCTCAAGCTCATTCTTTCGTGAGCCCAAACACACGCCTTGTAAGCCCAACATGAATCCCGCTCTCCGGGTTATCCCTTTCTTCGCCGCAGCTATTGTGTCTTCTCCGGTTGCAACTGCTGAGGCGCTCTTATTATCTTTTTTATATTAAAGGAAATGTGAATTAGCCACAACTTAGTCAAAATGCCGAGAGATGGGACTATTCTTCCCACACATCAACCGCCAGGACACATTTATATGGCAAATGCTAAGGAACTATAGGCTTTGGGGGTCCAGTCAGTTGAAAGTCAGCAGTCTCTGACTTCTGAGTGAAACTGGTACCGTAACTCACAATAATAATTGTGCAAAACCAATCAGGCAGGCAAAGGGAAGCGCCTGAACATAGTGCCAAAATTCAACACGAGTACAATTTCCACTTCAATCCATATCTAGAGAGCAACTATTATTCGACAACTTATGTTATGGGTACATTTTACATCTTTTGTTGTGCTCAAAGCTAGAAACAAGGTCTCAGACCATTGCACGTCGACTTTTTGCTCTTTTTCTTACAGAAATGGCACAGGTGCTGAGGGTAAAATCTATAAACGATGAGAAATATATTCGTTACATATAAAATATAATAGATGCGCAATGCACCAAATAAGAATGTCTTCAGGTTCCCCTAGCTCATCTCGGGCTGCAAACTGCAATAACTAGTAGACACTTCGTACAAAGACCCTGGTCTGACCTGTCACAGGTCAACAATCGCGACGCGCGCGGAATACCGGAATTCGTGCGGAACCAGCAAGCTACGCTAGAGGAAATGGGTGATTACTTAACTATTAACTATTATGCTTCGCAAAGACGGGGAAATACGCAAGGCGGGATTTCCTTGTTGTAACCCTATTCTGTGATGAATATAGCCGATGCAGGCTCAGTGCCAGGGGCTTTTCTGAAGAAGCATAGCTCATTCACGGAGTCATATTAGCATGAATATTATCGACAGGTACAATTCTAAGAGAGCAAAAGGCTTCCGAGTTGGTTGTTTTCATTATCTCTGTCAAAAATGTCTTGGCAACTGTAAGTGCTGCCACTTCTTGCATTATCAGGCTGCGACGCCGCATAAACCCTCATTCCTCTCCCTTCATTGGGCAAATCAACTAATAGAGTATCATGCTCAAGTCTGATAGCTTTGTTATTGTACCAGGATCGCCGCCACCAATCCGTCGTGGTTGGTCGCTCCCGACGTAGAATTCTTCAAGAAACAGTTGGCGTGTCCCGTGGAAACCCACCCTTTCAAGTCCGAAGCGAAAACCACACCTGTACACGCGTCATTACCCATTCTAAGGATGTAACTTGCGCATGCCAGGAAGCAGTCTTGCAGTGAGTATGACACAATGCCAAACAAATCACCGCCCACACGGTCCGTGTTGCACGCCAGATTGAATACAAAAGTCTGGCTGCCAATTTCAACAGACTGCCGTACACCGTCATCGCAGTCTAGGGGGAGCAACACATCAGTAGGTGCGATAAAATAACTGCCAGTGGTAGTAGTGCTCATCGTTGTCGTCGTCGTTGCCGTCGTCGTCATCGTCGTCGGCAAGCATGCAGTGGTGCTGTTTAGTACTTAATATCAATTCTCTAGACAATTTGTTTCTATTTCGCTTTAGTTACCTCGTCTTTTTTGCTTTCGCGACAGCCATGCTGCCACCCACCCCGCCTCCAACGGCTGCTGCAATGATGACAGCGGCTAGCGTCAACGCAAGCCAAAACGTAGACGAGCGCAGACCGCAAATATGTCTTGTGTTTTTAAAGCTCTCATTGTGTTCGGCTGACGGGATTAAGCCTTGATTATTGTATGTTGTTGTAGCCTCAAAATACTTAGGCGCTAGGCTAGGCACTGACACTACTTCTGGTGCTTGAGAGGCGTCCATGCTCGTCCAGCTTAACTGGCTGGGGGAAAGAAGGATATAGGAAGATTTGAAAGGGTAAAATAGAGAATAACTTGACTTTAAACTATTAATTTAGTTTCAATGGTAAAGAGCAGCCTCGCCATCTTGATCAACGACTCTGAATGTCTGTCACGGGCCTCTCGGCGGCTGAAAGATCTATCTATAGCGTCTGCGCTAACAGAGCGAGTGGCGAAGATGGCGTTCCAGCCTCAACAAGGCAAGAATAATGGTTAGAACGCTAATTATGCAGCAGCTGAATCACCCAAAACAAATGAGCAAGATTCCATCTTGCGTTGTCGACTGAGTAGCACCACTGGCTAGCCAATTACACATGCAGACGAGTAAAAGCAGACTATCCGGCAAGATGCGAAAACATCACTTTTATTATAGAGTACCCAATAGAGTAATAGAAGCAGAGATCAAATAGAGAGAGTGAACGGAGAATACAATCTTTACAAGGCTTGACGTTGTGCTGGCGCAATCTCAATATGTCTACCGTGCAATTGTTGGCGCGCGATTGCATGAAGAACGCCATGTTGTCGATAATAAAGGTATTTGAGAGTCTAACCTCCCAACCGAACTGTATAATGCTGCATCCCACAGCTTAGAGAGGGTCTCGTAAAATAAAAGCCCGACAATTTACGATGAAATCAGTCAAGCTTCATATGAAATTTCGCCAGTTTCAGTAAACTCTGGTTTCATTAAGAAACTGCGTGTCCTAGACTAGTCATTTAAGCATCGACATGCTAAGCTTACTAAAAGAACAAATAACAGAGTAAACAGCCAGTGCAGAACACCTTTTTTTATTCACGTAGTACAGTGAATGGCAGAATATAAATAAAATACAAAGAAATTCATATAGGCAATTCTCTAATAATGACAGTTAACAAAAGAGCAGGATTAAACTTTGTTATAAATTCCAACTGTGTTAACTGGAGCTAGTTACCGACTCGTCTTTGAGAGCCTAGATGTCACATGTAGCAGGCCGCCACTCAGTTAGGCCATAAATAGCGGTGCCACCGTACGTAGCTAGCTAGAACAATCAACATGTATTCTACTACTTCTTGCTGCATATATTGACATTGAGCAACGCAGCATTGACGAATCATGCTGGCTGTATTCACAGTTAAGAGCAGCGGCTTGGTATTTCTAGCAAGCGACTAGTTAGGCTTGAGCTGCCAAACCTCTGAGTGGTCTGCAATTGGAGGATGAAGAGCGGCGCAAGCTAGCAACGCCGCAATTTTCACTCGGAACACTCGGCATATTAGCGTTTGGCACAGGCTTTCAGCCAACAAAGCAACGAAAAAGATGCGTGGAAGTCACTGCAACGCGCCCGAAAATGCACGGCTTAGAGTTATGCGCAAAGCCTACAAGCTCTCAGGCGTAGTTATAAGATGTGAATAAACTACTCTACAGTCAATTCAGCCTCGGTCAGCGGTAGGACATTGATATCCGATCGTGGCCAATTGACCACATACGAGCCCAAGAGAGCTGGTTGACCCCACTGTAGCCTCAGTGCATTCATGGGGAAATACGGTTATTTGCAATTGTCCGAAAATGATGCCCCGTTCGATTGCTTCAGTCATATAATAAGCAGCGTATTTGGGCGCCTGCTCGGGCTGCGATACATGAATTTTGCAAATTAATTGTAAAAATCGTGTTTGTCGAATTGCTACGCATGAAGCCTCAATGACTCAAGCTCGGTACAGCACCATGCAACTCCTTATCCCCATGTTTCTGCCACCGAGTTTCAGCACAACGGCTTGTTGGACAACATCGGCGATGTTAGGAACCTGCTGCTGGAACTACGGGTGTTCTCAGGAATCTTCCACCGGGCGTCAACGATGTGTCAATCGATTGGCCAACCTGGCGCAAACTGTGTTAGAGGCGTCCCGCCCAAAATGGGACGTCAGAACTATAGTATTTTCAACTGTCTTGTGTACCAGTAGACACCCCGAGTCGGTTGCCCACGACCCTGGATAGATTTCGTGGCGCACCACGAAGCTAAGTGTCCTGCGAGTGAATTGTCCCGAATCCCAACTTTCTTACATTACCATCCTTGGACTGGTACGGTTCTCGACTAATTAAAATGCAACTCATGGAATGTATCACTCCCCAAATCTCTTTGATGAGCATAGAATCGTCACTGCTCTTGAACCTGAGACGCGCATACCACACATATCTCCAGATGACGTGCGCAAATTTATTGCCGTTTCGTGTTTTCTGGAAAAAATATTGAATTAGGAATCAAAAGTCTCTCTAGCGAAGAAGTTGCAGCTATTTTAAGTCGTTTCCCTGGGCTAACCGTCAGAAGAGTGGGAGAATGGTGCTACGACAGTATTAACTCAGTAGCTTCAGATCATAACAGACAATAATGCCCTGAAATGACGCCTGACTCTTCCTCTCAATACAATTTTAAATTAACTAGCTTTGAGTGGTATTTAATAATGCAAAAGAGGCTCTAATAGCGGTGACGAGCATTATCACACTAATTCGACTACCCGAACGTCTTACAAGGCATCAAGTAATGCATAAAAGGCCAAGGTATTTGATACTCTAGGCATGAACGGCAACTAATGGGGACTGCACTGCAATCCTCACTTTAATTAAATATATAAATTCAGTTGCATCTCAAGGCAAAAGCAAGGAGCCGGCGCTACCATCAGTAAGCCAATGCGATATGGTTGCAATATCGATTCAGCATATCGTATAATTGTGCCTAAAGATTGTTATCAATCATCTTGAAGTCCAATGTACGCCGTCAATTGCCTGGACATACAACTTTGGACTAATGAGCTGCAATTGACGTTACGCGAACGTGTACGTTATCCCTCTAAATATCCACTTCGCCAAACAGGTAACAAATTCCAATGGAATTACCGCTTTGTAGCTGCCGAGCTGCGGATTTAAAGTCATCATATTCAGTGTCAAACACGTATAACCCCAAGGACCAGATTACCCGAGCTTCAGTACCCCCTATTGATATTACCAATGGTTGACAGAACCGCACAAATAGTGCAAGAATATAAGGAGTTCCCGGCAAATAGCGGGAAGAAATCAGGATATCTCTTCTAAATGAAGATCTTTATTTAACCCAAAACACAGATTTAATTCTTGAGAATACCTCCTCACTAAATACACCTGGATCTAATCTAGAACACGCCACCTAATCACCTAATCAGTTGTTCGGCAGCCAAGCCCTGCAATAAAAAGACTGAAATCTTTCACACAGGAGAGGATGTTGCATGGTCTTCAGGCTTTGAGCTTGCTTCTGAATGCATTTTTGCCAGAATAATAGCAGCTTCATGTGAGTACTTGCACCTCATTCGAACCTTATTTCCATACTTGTACATGACAAATGGAAATGGAAGGCATAAGAGAGTTAAGAACCCAGGAATGGAGCTCGCCCAGTGAATACCAAGACTATTAAACATTTGCGATGTGAAAAGGGGGAAGGCGGTTGCCACAAACGCGCGGAGCATCGCCGACGCACCTAAAGCAGAGGCAGCAAAGACTGTGTATGAGTCCATCAAGTAGCTTAAACAAGATAAAAAAACCAAGACGCAGCCAAAGCCGAATGGAGCTGAGAGTATGATGCTTGCAGACCAATGTATATCCGGCGAATTTGTCCAGGCGAAAGCGAAGAGACCAATTGGCAGAGCAATAGCACCAATTGATCCAGGCGGCAATCGAGACTCAGGCGTAGCAGTCTCACCTAGTTTCTGGTATCGTACAATATCATCAATTATAGCATATACCAGACCCAAAATCATTCCAACGACAAGGCCGACGAATGCTAAGCCACCGACCCCTTCGCTCCAGCCGCGCTGTTGCTCGTAGACGATGGGAAGCGCCGGCAAAAACATATAGGTACTGCCGTAAATAATGGCAAGATAGGCGGCGGCCAGGAAGACAATAGGTTCCAAAAATAAAAGAACCCAGGGCCTAATTAAAGCCTTGCGGAATATCGCTGTTGCTGATGTATTCGTGCTCTTTAGCTCGAGGATGCTTATATAGACCCTGCCACTCTCCTTGGAGAGTGATTGTGCTTTCCGTCGCAGTATTAACGGGCCATACGTTTCTGGGACGAGCACCGAACCTAGAATGGTGACTACACCAACGAAGATGGCACAGACTCCTTGTACCCACCTCCATCCTGCATTCTTTGAGATGAAGCCGCCTAGGATGGGGCCCGTGACAGGCCCGAGGAATGGTGCAGTACAAAACATGATCATAGCCAAGCCTCGCTTTGCAGGTGGAAACAGGTCGGCAATTACGCCTCCAGAGTTTGTCAAGGGAGAGGCACCAAACATGCCGGCAAGAAATCTCAACACAAGGAGTGCCGGCATGGATTGGCAGCCAGCTGCACCGGCAACAAAAGCCGTCATTGCCAAATGAGTAATGATGAAGAGTATCCGTCGACCGTATATTTCGGAGAGTGGCGCCCATAGAGCTGGTCCAATGGCAAATCCCAGAACGAATAAGGCAATGCCAAGATCAAATACTTCTTTGCTGCAGTGAAACTGGGCAAAGATTTCGTCGGCCGAGCCTGAATAAGCGGAGGACGTAAGGGTGACAGCAAAAACAGAGAGCGTCACGAGCAACATGAAGAACCACTTGCGACTGCTAGCGAGGTTTTGAGGGTTCTCGGGATCCGACGGGCGAAATTCAACAACATAAGGGTCTGATGTTGTGCCTGCGCCTCTGAAGTGGCCTTCAGATTGCCCATTCTCTGGAAATGTACTAGGAGCAGGCTCATCTGCCTTGGTAGCAGGTTGAGTTGGTAAAATATTCATAACTGGTTAGTTGTCGCGATAAAGGGGTATGGGAGAAATACAAAGTGCCACATGTACTTTTTGACTTGAGGAAGCGTCACGCATCGGTTTATACGTAGTCTGAACAGTGGGATGGAATAAGATATGAGGCCACACCGGAGACTCCGGCAGCTAATTTCCAATAAAATTACGTATTTATAATCTACAAGCGACTTAAAAAAAAATTATGAAAAAAAGTGTTCCGAGGCTGTCTCCCATCTGAGTCTCGGGCAACGCGTCGGAAGGCTTCTTGACTGGCCATGGACCTAGTCATTCTGAGGGTCGGAGCTCTCGATGGTTACTATCTGACGCATTTACTAATAAGTATCTACAGAATATCTATCGTCGATACCCTTTTCTACTCAGATGACAAATTATCGTCTACCTCTGATAGCAAGGCCAGCAGGGCCAGCTCCTGCACTCTACTGACGTCTACTTGTCAAAGTATGGAACGGATTTTGATTGGCTTCCTAGCTGTATTCTGAGTTCTCAAATGCTCCATTATTTGCACGCAAGTAGCCAATCATATAGCGTTCCGGCTTCTCCGTGCTCCAGCTAAGGCCAATCGCCGAAATCAAATTCGGAACGCGAGTCCTCCTCATCGGACCAAATCATTTATTTTTTATGGTTCTTATTACTTGGTCGGTGGCCCACCTAACCTGTTGGACAAGGCTGTCTCCGATTCAGTCAAATCAGCCTTTTCTCTATATTGTCGTGAAATTTGAGCAATTCTACTCAATGAACACCGATCCTACCCCCAAGTCCTTACTGAAGCGCAAGCTGAAGATCGGCAATGGCAATGCCTGCTCATCCTGCCGTTCTAAAAAGGTCAGGTGTGATGGTAGGAGACAAGGTATAGCACACATCCACACTGTTAATCCTTGGCCGTTGGAATTGATGTGGTTTTATTTTCTGACGCTTTTCATCTCCAGCATGCGCAAATTTTTTAAAGAAGCCAAAAAACCACGACTCTACTTCGGCAGGATTCGGTGCGGTTCCCTCAGCACGGCGCATGCCGGTACACAGCCACGCTGATATACCAAGCTTGCCAGCTTTGAACGAGGCTACCAACATTGTTCGTATACGGTACACTGGCAATCCCAGTGCTTTTGCCGGAGACGTCAGAGCCACCATTAATGCTAAGCTTGGACTCCCGCCGAGCTCCAAATCCACCGCGGTTCCCATGGCAGACGCTCCTCTGTTCGAACTCAGCTTGCAAAAACATACAAGTTCGAGAAATGATGCTTTGGATAGAGTGCTGCCTCCGCGTAAGGATGCTGACCACTTAATGGACCTATACTGGCGGCATGTACACCCAATTGATTTCTTCCTACTTAAAGATCACTTCCTCCAAGCCTACGAGGCTTTCTTTCTGGGCACGACCCTTGCAAACGACGAGAATATATTTCTCAGTACCTTGAATATTGTCTTCGCCTTTGCTACCCAAACCCAAGAATCTCTCCCCCAACCTAAACGAGAGGCCGATGCCAACGCATACTTCCAACGCTCCTGGAACCTCTTGCATCCAGAGTCCGTACTCTGGGAGCCCGGTACTCCAGAGATAGTTTTGTGTTTGCTGCTTATGGGACGCTATCTTCAATGTACAAACCACTCCCATCAAGCATGGATGGCCGTAGGCACTGCTATCAGGCTGGCGCAGAGCCTAGGACCGAGAGATGGACTCACGCCTGATTCTCAAAACCAAACACAACGGTTGTGGCAACACATTTCGAGATGCTGTTATTTTGCAGAGGTGTGAGTAATGACTGGTTTCTTGCCAACTAATAGTAAGTACTTATTTATTAACTGACTTGAAGCGATATATCTTGGATCTTGGGGAGGTCGATCTATCCTCCGATAAGTAACTGTAATTCTCGGCAAACCGCGATACCACCTCAAGAATCCGAAGATTACACATCCAAAGTCGTGGAGCTGCACGAGATTACTCGACACATCATCGCCCTACAACCGACCCCCGGCACAAGCACCAACTCTATTGCGGAGTGGCTTGAAATACCTCTACCACGACAGTCATATTGCCATAGTGTATTAGAGTTTGAGACATGTCTAGATAAATGGGAGAAGAGAAGTCTCAACAATTTATCTGGCGGCGAGTCCAGTTCTGCCCATACAGAAGAACTCAGTATTCATCTCTGGTAAGGCACCTCTGCCTAGCTAGCTGTTGTAATCTTGCTCACATCATCTAGTCTGACACATGCTCGCCTAATTTTATTTAGGCCGATGCTTATGCGAATCTTTGCCTCATATCACGGGCGCGAAATACCTAGTCATGCTTACAAAGACGCCATGATACATCATGGAGCTTCAATATGTGTGCAAAATGCTCAAAGGATGATTGATCTCATTCACAGCAGCACTTTAACACCATCACCAAATAGAATTCCATGGTGGTATCGGATATTTTACTTGCATATGGCTGGTACTGTTTTATTAGCCGCGATGCTGGCTCCTGAGATCTTTACGGACAGCGTCCGAAATAGCTGGGATAAGCTAATGTTGCTTACTCAGAGCCATGAACATTTGAGTCCCTTTAATGGGAAAATGCTTCTCTCTTTTCAGTCTTTGGCCACTCAGATCACTGATCTTGCTAGCCAGGAATATGTTGCACCATCAGATCTGTTGACTCAGACGTACTTCCAAGATGTATTCCATGGTCTGCCTTTCGATATCGATGGTTTCTTCTTCAAGAATGATTTATCAGTGTACTAGAAACGTTTAAGATGCAGTTACTAAAATTGAAATACTTGCTACCAGTTCCGCAGCCCTTTAACCGTTTTCCGACGATTACCCTAATCGTCGCTCTGTTATGAACGTGATGGAGAGCTAGATAGACTAGAATAACAGGTGCACTTGCCTGGGCCTTGGTCACGCTTTCCCCATGCATTAATCCATTAACATACACATCCCCCACTATATGCCGATGATTATGTTGCGTATTCTTTGTACACTGGCGCAATAAAAACGGTGTATTAGCCCCATCTAATATCCAAACTTCATCGCCTACTTCCACTACAGGCCAAGAAAGCCCAAGGTGTCCGCCTGACGTAACGAAGAGAGCTTTGCGATTGACCATGCAGCGCATCGTAATACGGTAGGGGCGGGGAAGAACCGTGGCATCTGCCTCAACGCCCATGTACATCTGCCACTGAGAGTCGGTGGGTAGATCTGCATCGTCCTTTCGGAGTAGGCGATACTTGGCTGTCAACAAGTCCTCCGTAACCCCACCGGCCAGAAGAGCGGAGAATGATTCATCCCTTGTGCTCGTGTTGACGTAGACGCCTTGTTGCTGGCATGTATCGCGCCAGTCCTTGAGAATCTTGCCGCCGTTGGGCGGTCTTTCGGTGTTGATAAGTCTGGATTTTGCTTCAACTGTGCCAATACAAAACCCGCTTGCCCGTAGCCTTTTGTTGTCGACAATCTCTAGCTTCCCAGATCTATCTCCAGAAGCATTGAAGAGGGGGTTAGCACGTAGAGCTCGTCTGAGGAAGTAGCAAGGGGGCCGTAGGTACCCGAAAAATCGGGGACCCAGGATGGAAGACCCAGGTTGCCGCTATTGAAGCCTTCACCCATAAGAACAGACAGATTGCCTTTCCTTTCTTGTATCATTGAACAGAATGTTTCGACATATATTTCTCCAATGTGTTGCGTGTAGTCGGGAACAATTTTAGGCATCTCAGGACTGAGGAATCCTAAAATGGAATAGATCCTATCCCGCGGGTCCTTGCATTGGCGGTCTGCAAACCTCTGGTAGATGTCAAGTAGTGTTGTGTAGGGTCCATTTGGATTCTGAATGAGCTTGACACACTCAATCACATTGAGGACATAGTCAATTGATGTTCGGGGCCCAGAGGTTTCGTCAGTTGCTTGATATGCAGCGATGCAGCATGCGCTGCCTAAGTGGTGAACACGATTGGTTCAACATGTCCAGAAGTCCTCCAACGGCATAATCCAATCACCATAACGAAAAACAGCCGATGCGGGAAGGATGGCCTCTTGTGCAGTCCATGCCCTCTGCCACCAACTGCTGTCGCGAATGAGGAGGAATGCGTCCATCATGGCGCGAAATTCGTGGTCCTGCGCATTGCACTTCCAAGACGCAGAGCGATCATCCCACCAGTAGCCTGGCAGATCAAAAAAATGCTTGTCGTCGCGGAAATGCTCCACAAGGGCGAATGGGCTGTACTGAAGAACCATAGGCCGTTCTTGGCATCCCAGCCACAAGTGCACCCTGTCGCACTTGCTGTAGATGATGTCCATCATGGCCACTTGAGAGGACCTTTCTGCATTATTATCTTGATTAATACAGATAGCATCTACCCATATGGTGAGGGTGACAGTCGAACGCAGGTGCTGCAGTGCGTTAAACAGATTTGGAGTAACACGCACTTCTTCTCCTTCTATGAGGATAATGTGCGACTTGGGCTGGTCACCCCAGGTATAAGATAATGCATCATATCTTAATCTCTCCTCATTATCCAGTTGGATGACTTTCACTGAGCCATGTATCGTAGAATATCTGCAGCCTGGTTGAATTTCCAACACTCGAATCTCGTGACCAGACCCAGATAATGGTTGCCTACTGATATAGGAATAAATTCGGGAATTCATCGTGCTATCAGGTGCCAGTTTGACTGCATTTATGGAGTTTATATCAAAGGTGCGTCCTGCCGTCACCGCCGTGGGAAGTGCCGACGATAATGGATCGTTTATCATAGCTGATGATCAATAGGTTGAATATATGCAATCGAGACGGCCATGGGTATTTGGGCCGAAATGCCCAAGGCAGCCCAAGGCAGACATGGAACTTGCATAATGCTGCACATCTGCCCTATGGCATAGGTGGGTGAGTGGCGCATTCCTGCCCAAGAAGGCAACCCAATGCACCTGTAACTCGTGTAAAGCTGCATACGTGCACTGTGGTAATTGAAAGTGATGCAACGTCGCCTATTCAAGTAGCCCAATGCAGAGATCAAGGTTGCACATATAATAAGTTTCTGGTAAAGTATTAATTCCGTTCTACTAGGCGAGGAGGAAGGCTTAGAGTTTTGATAGATAAAAGACGGCTATAAACTCGATTATATTGACTAATAAACTATCTCCTCACTAGACATCTAATACGGAAAGTTGTAGAAATTGACAATCTAGTATAGCCCCCTTGAAGTCCTAAATATAGTTATTGTCGTAATTCACAGCCATCTTGGTATCATTCCTCCATTTAATTTAGCTAACCACCTAGTAGGTAACTTCGGGGCCTATAGGGAAACTTACGCTGTTATAGATAATAGTCATCCTAATAGCCAACCCATCTAATAAACGTATATTAAACCAATTTCTAAGATGGTACCATTTTGCGAAGTTTCTTACCCATGTTTAGTGTACTTGGCGTTGTATTCGCAGCTATATCATTGACAAGGTGTAGATTCCGCTCACTACGCCCTCACAAGTAGCTAGGCTGACCGCGAAAGGCCGGGCGGCATTTCAGCGAATTATGTCTTGTTACGTGCGCCTTTATGTCTGACTACTAGACGTAGCCGAAGAATATTGTTTTTCAAAGTACGAAACGCAGCCTCTAAAATCTGGGACTTCTAGAGACACGGGTTGAGAAACGTGCAAGTAAAAGTCTCACGGTAACCTGTTTAGGCATCTTTACCCGCCAAGACATGCGCGCCACTTTGCCACGATCATGAAGTTCAGCTACGTACGGATATGGTATATACCGTGATTTTTAAGAAAGGATTTGTGAGCATGACTATTAGCTTAATAATGTGCTAAAATTCAGCTGTAAGCCTCTTTGTTTATAATTTAAATTGTTTAAGTATAAAGGTCGACACAGTGCCGCTGGTGGCCAAGGATCTTGTATACCTGTATCCTTCTCTTTCAAGTACGCCTCTTTCAAACATCATGGCATCTCTCAATGTTACATTTATTGGAACTGCAACAGCAATCTTGGAGATTAATGGCATTAACTTCATCACTGATCCATTTTTCTCCCCGGCAGGGTCGGCCTGGGATGTTGGTCCTGTGGTTCTAAAAAACACCACTATGCCAGCAATGAGTTTGGCAGATTTGCCCGTCATAGATGTTGTGTTACTGAGTCACGAAGATCACCCTGATAATCTCGACGGGCTTGGTCGCCAATTGCTTGACGGTCGAAGGGTTTTCACTACCTGCGACGGGGCTGGCAAGCTCCGACCTCGACCTGCCGTCCGTGGCTTAGCTCCTTGGGAGACAGTGTCGTTCAATGTGGGTGCTGTGCAATTTCAAGTCACGGCAACGCCTTGTCAGCATCTTCCCGGGGGGGAATGTATTGGATTTATTCTATCGAGTCCTGAATTTGGTCAGACAGACGGCAAGCCAAACGGCATCTACTTCTCTGGTGATACTGTCTATGTTAAGGAGCTCACTGAGATTAAAGAGAAGTTCAACATTCAAGCAGCTTTAATTAATCTTGGGGCAGCGTCGGTTGATATTGGTAACTCACAACTGCAGATTACTATGGATAGCACCCAGGCCACTCAGCTTATACGAGATATTAACACCCCTGTTGCTATACCAATGCATTGCGACGGCTGGGGTCATTTCTCAGAGAATAGTGTACAGGCTTCTAAGGTGTTTGATGCGCAGGACATTAAGGGAAAAATTCGTTGGTTGCAGCCTGGGAAGAAAATGGCGATTATCAAGGACGGACTTGTAGTATCAGCTGGAGAGGAATAATTCCATAGGTGGTGGATGACTATTGCCACGAATATAACAGTCTTGTAAAAATAAAATCGCGTCTCATACGGCGCTTGCATTATTCAAGTCGAAAAAGTTCTCGCAAACAACTTTATTCTTCTAGGCCTAACAAGGATATATATCCCCCGTTGGATATTGGCAAGTTATAGGGCGCATGGGATGCAACACCCTACAACCAGAGAAGAGAAAGGTTTTGAGATGATAATGACCTGAGCGGTTGATGTTATATGCGCCGCTCTCGAACAGCTTTGCTAGACGCGATTCTTGGCAGTCTTCTAAATATTCATACGCAACTTTAAGGGGGAGGAGAAGTGAGATTTTTCCATACAGTTTCATTTCCTCCCGCGTCAGGTATTCCACACTCCTCATAATTAATATAGCCTTAGATTTAATGCCAGACTCGGTGATTGTAGCCTCTGGTGGCAAAAACCTGGAAGTAGCCAATTGGCTGCGGAGTGACTGCGCCTGCACTGCGCATATAATCCAGAATGCCCAGTAATGGGTAAGGCAGTTGGCCTCGGTAATATCATGATAAACAATATTATCGGTTGAAATTGACTCTTGTGAGTTATACCGGCATAGTTGAGAGTTGCTGGTTGCGTATGAATCTCTCCAGTTGGACAAGCTTAACATAATGTCTATCCATGAATAAAGGCATGTCAAAGCTCGAGTTTTTTCGAAAGAGTGCATGACTCTATCAGTAGCCTCAAGTTCGGAGGCTATGCGGGCTCCAATACTCATAAGCGATTGCAGAGGATCTGCAGGAGTGTCGCCAAATGGGATTGTGGACCACTCATGCGTTCCCAGAAAGACTGACCTTCGTTGACATATGGACCAGACAACCTAATAAATTTAGCATCATGTGGCTTGGGCACATTTGGGCGGAAAACTGACTAGTGAGGGTCTCAAACCAGTGAATAGGCCATGTGGTAGCCCGCTCCTATAGTAGCTCGGCCCTTGGCACTGCATGAGCTGTGCCAGTCCAGAAACATGAATATCAGAGCTGCTGGCGGATGGCAAAATAATCTTTGGGGTTTTTTTTTTAAGATTTGGTTAGCAAAAATCACGCTGCCCGAGTATTATCAAGCACACCTCAGATAAAAGTAGAAACATTATAGCTGCCAATAGCTCATTTGGTCTTGTAACTTGACGGTTGCGGAGAGCCACATGAATGGAGCGAATGGCGGTACCATGCGCAACCAATGCATCAACAGTAGAAGTAGAAGTTGTTGATTTTTCTGACACAATCGCAACAGCAAATGCCTTCATGGAAGCTTGCAAAGCTATCCCTTGCTGGCCCGTGGCGCGGAGCTGTGGCACTGTTTCAATCCAAGAGCCACAGATTCTAGACAAAGTTTTGAGTGATTTGGGATGTTGTGCTGCAATCTTTTGCGCTGGGATAAAATTTTGCGCTACAAGTGATAGTACATCGTTCACCTGCCACGAAGGGCTTTTGCTAGGAATTCCATTTGAAGCGACCCGGGCCTCCGGTAGTGACTTTGGGCCTCTCTGCAGTCTGCGTCGTTGTTTTTTTGGCTTCATTGATGTCACCGGATCTACAAAGATGAGATCATACTGATATCCGCCGCATAAGCGACCAGACTTTAGGCATTGGGAGCAGGAGGGGCTTTGTCCGTCGCACTGCAAGCATGTGAGTAATTCACGGACATTATCTAGCCTGGATAAAGGGGATAACCGTACACCAAGCTTACGGTCTCTGCAAGTATGGCAAACAGTCCGTTCTCTGATTTTCATCGGTATTGATGGTGCAACAAACGCGAGGCAGATATGTATTCCATCGAGGAAATGTTGTTCATGGCAACGAGAAGACGAGCTGAATATATGAAGTCCGACACTAGTCCAGTATTGGTAACATAATCCGCCAAGAACTCAAAGTGGAGCTTTAATTGCGCTAACAAGAATTCTCCTGCATGAGATGATCGCAACATCCGAGGCTGGATTGACCAAAGGATTATGTATGGGCTCAATGGTTGGGCGGTGGGCGGCTCAAGTAGCACTCCAGAACATCGTCGAGTTGGAGAAATGCGTTATACTTTCCTTTGTTGAATACTAGTAATCGCGGTGGTATGCCCACATTCAGACAGTCGTGGCTGTGGTGCCTCTGCTAGATACATGGCTCTACACGAACTTGGATCATTAATAAACAAGACTACCAGTAGCATCCTCCAATTAGGATAACGAAGTTTTCAATTTTGAACAGCATCAGCTAATTGTGTTTCTATGAAGTACAATGCAAAGTGGAAAAGAACAAAAAAAATATTGAGCTAAAGAGATGTATAGCCAAGGCAGCGAAGCTTGAAAGAGCAAGGCAATTACTGATGCGGGGTTAGGAACGGTTGTCTTCTGTTGTTCTATTTATTTATCCCCGCACCTAAGATACACAAAGCGTGTCCTCGATTGAGCGACTGATTACATTGCCCTGTAAATTTTGATAGGTCAGAAGGCATTGCACTCAGTTGTTTAATAAATAGTCATTGATACGATAAAGATGGCATACACTATAGCACAGGGGCAATATGCACTATGTGGCCGTGTAGCCACCATCTACAAGTATGTCTGCGCCAGTGACGTAGGACGACGCGTTGGAGGCAAGAAATAGATAGACGGCTTTCAACTCCACAGTCTCACCAAATCGTCTAGTGCTGTTAGCCGAATGAATAATGACTTCACCAAAGTGACGTACCCCATGGGAACTTTGTCCATAATGGCGCTCATTATTTCTTCCGGAACCGGGCCGGCGATGCCAGTGTTGAAGAATCCAGGGGACACACTGTTGACACGCGCAAACCCAAGCCATTCAATTGCTAGAGACTTGCCTACATTTCATCATCAGTTATTAATAAGAAAATGAGGTAAATGGCAGTGCCTTAGGAATCTTGGTATAGTTACAGAGGTGAATTAGTGTTGCTTTCGATGCATTGTATACCGCCTGTTGTCGGGGAATATTCACGATATGGCCGGACATGCTTGCAGTGGCGATAAAGCTTCCGTTTGAGAAGTGTTCGAGCTCCGCACCGTGAATAGTAGTCCCTTCTATTTTCTGCCTCCTGAAGTGCCTTCCCGCGACATGGGCACAGTGGGCTACACCGTCGGTATTGATGTTCATGAGGCTGCGATATCTTTCAATGCTGGCGTCAATAAATCCCTCATCACCCCAGGAAACGCCAGAGTTGGCGACGAAAATATCAAGCCGGCCACCGAGGTCTTCAAGGGCAGCTGTGACAGCTTCGTCCACTTGACTGTAGGAGGTGACATCGACTTTGTACGCCTTGCCTATTGATTCATAAAATTAGCAAGAGTTACCCTTTTACACTGTCAACGAGCATGGCATTTGCGATAACGCACGTGAGGATAAGACATTCATACATTTTACATTAAAGGTCCTGCTGATATTTTCGGACTCGGCAATTGCATTGCTGTTGCTATTGTACCAAATGGCGACATTGGCGCCGGCTTCAGCAAAAGCTTGGGCTACGGCAAGACCGATCCCCTGCCCGGCACCGGATATAATGGCAGTCTTCCCGGTTAAAGAAAACAGGGACATGACGGCACCGTTGGCTGGGGGCACCGTATTATTGCGCTTGAACACGCCATTCTTCATGCTTTCGGCCATCGTGTCTGATGTGCTTGTCGCAACTCGCCGCAACACAGCCAGTGCAGGAAAGATTTGGCAACTAAGGTACCGCTATAATAGGCCTAGTGAGTTGACTGTTAGCACTTCTAGACCCTCAGTCTCGGTCCGTTAACTGTCAACGATCTGTACTCTGTAACCTCTGCCTAGGCCTCAATTGATGGTGCATTGAAAATAATATAAATCATCGAGCGAAGAAACGAGGGGTACAGGAACTCCACCTGGAACCGTGAGTAACGTTGTATCAATAAGAACATAGTGAATTGGTAACTAGTTACAAGTATGTACCTACAAGCAAACGCCTTCTGATAGCTGGTGGCCCACCACGGCGGGCTTGTTAAACCACCCGATCCAGCAGTGATGAATAATTATGCCCACTGTAAACCTTGGTTAAATGTTGTGTTACTTCATTATGCCTACTTGTAACTGTTGCCCAATATCCTGCAAATTAGAGATGCCATTGATTATTCACTCTGAACCGGCTTGTATCGCTTCAGGCGGCGTCTTTCGTCACGAATTAGCGATAATAACTTTTCACTCGGTCGTAAATCCAGAGGGCAGTCGCCCCCATTGAAGAGCGACTAATACCTTGTAAGACGATTTACAAGACAATGCATACTATATAAAGACGGAAGGTTGGACATTAAGCGTCTAGTGAGCCCTGGAGTTATAAGTTATGGCGTTAATCGCTGGAAAAAGGGGAAGAATTAGAGCAACAGGGATGTGTCAGAAGGCGTGGTGAAATGCATCAGCGAGGTCCGATCAGCAGAATACCCGCATTTCTCCGCACCTGCTACGCAATCCCAGTCCCAGACAAAGTTAACATCTGCTTACCAGACTTATTAGTAGCATCTAACGCGTCATCATTCATGGGGATTAAATTCCGTTACCAAGAACTCCGCCAGAGACTTAAATCTCGCACTTCCAGGCAGCCAGTCCCGAATCTTTCTTGCCTACCGCCTGAAATCCTGAGGCTCATCTTTAGTCAGATCTGTCCACACTGTACCCGCCCAGCTGATTTGGAGCTCTCGGATTCCGAAGATGGGAAATTGACGTTCAAAAATCTATGCCTGACATGCCAACGCCTACGCCCCTTGGCGCAATCCTTTCTATTTCACAGCCTCTGGCTGCGGTTTGGTTTGCGCGGCTTCCGAGCTAGCAAGGATGGTAGGAACTTTGAGCTGTTGCGCACACTCATTCAATACCCCGACCTGGCCGCTTCAGTCCAAAGAATTATCATGGGAGGTTCAGAGATGGTTTGTCAACCGGCTCGGCTAGAGTTGATACAGAAAGCAGAGGGAATGATAACGTTTCGTACCAGGCCTGTGCGGTCACGCCTGGAAGATGAGGTCATGTTCACTCGCCTGACGCGAGACTTATTTGTATCATTGGCACGCAACCTCACGGAACTCAGCTTCCCATTAGGATTCCGACGTGGTGAGCACAGAGCTACAGATCTAGCTGATGCTCTTTCCATCGCAAAGCACGAAGAAAACAGTGGCGGCTGTGGCGACCTGTCTAGCCTACGCACTCTAACATTGTTTCCAGAGAGGGGAACGGACTTTGTTATCAATGATCCACGCATCCGCACGTTTCTCCGGGCAGCCCCAAACTTGAGTAGGTTGGTAATTGACCAGGTGGCGGACGCGGTTGAACTGGAAAGTGGCGATCTTGATCCAAATCCAAGTGCAGCTCATGGACCAGTAGATGCCGTGCTCGACGATCTTCCTATAATGCGTAACCTGAAGGCTATACACTTACAGCACTGCATGATAACGGATGATACTACAGGCGAAAACCTTGCACGACTTCAGCGACTTGTTTCAATTGCTCCCAACCTTCGCCGCTTCCAATTTAGCGCTGGCTTCAACAAAGAGTTCCACGTGCTTGCTGGTTCCCGTGTTCTCGACATGCTTGAACCTTTTTACACTACCCTTGTTGATCTAGGCCTCCATTACAACGCAGTCATGCCTTATCTGGAACATCATTCGGTCAACTTACAGGGACTTATACAGTTCCAAAGACTGCGAGTGTTACGGCTCGACGAAGCAGCCTTTTGCGACCACCAGCATTCCGCCGGTCACTTTGCGACCCACAACGAAATCACTGGCTTCCAGAACCCAGAACAACCGAATTGCCTGACAAAAATACTACCACTCTCTGTCCAAATCCTGCACTTGAAACTGATGCATGGGTGTGAGGAACAGTATGACGCGTTGCAGTTCGCGCTACATGTTGCTTCAGGTCAATTCATGAATCTCTTGCACATTCAGATTGAATCCACCATGCACGCGCCGCCTCATGGTGCTATGCAAGTGCGCAGTCAGGAAGATTTGTATGATGGCGGGCATTTGCGTTTGCCACGAGCTGAAGCCGATGTAGTAATCGCGTTCTTGGAAGCAAATATCAAGGTTTGGATACGAGACACTGGCTGGTTTGATGACTGGGATGTGGGAACTTTACTCAAGCTTGTCTCGTAACGCACGGCTCAAAACATGGTATACTATTGTTGAATGGGATCTTCTTGAGACTGGAAATAGCCTTAATCCATTCCATTCAAAACAATTCGGCAAATTGAGCCAGCGGCTATCATTGGCACTCGTACTCGAATTGCGGAGTGAAATTGTTCTCGCGGATCGAAGCTGATGATGTAACCAAAGATGATCAAGTGGGCTAGCCTCTGTAGCGTGACGTAAATCGCGACTCCGTTGCGAAGTCGGTGACCGCCCAAGCGCGCTTCACAAGCAGCAAGCTCCCTTGCTCCCTCCCCAGCCACACTGCGTTTCAGCGGAATTCAATGCACTGGTAAATACTGGAAACTTACGTCATAACTGGATACAAATAAGAGAAAAGCCCCTCGCACGAGAGAGTAGTAATTCTCAATCCGTCAATTGCATCTACCATTGTCTCGACAACTCCTCATCTCCTCCAGGATGTCAGGTAGGTCCTCCAGCGTTGGCACACATCACCGTTGCCAAACTACGATTGCATGTTAATGACAGAATAGGCCTTAAAGATGGAGCTTCTTCAAAATACAAAGGGACTCTCACACTCAATGAGGACAAGCCGAGCTTCACCTTCACGTACAGCACGTCGCTCCCGAGCGATAGCAACTGGATAGGAATCTACTATGCTTATGGTGGCGGGCCGGACAATGGCGAGTACGTCCAGGGCTCGCTTGCCTGGAACTGGGCACCCTCCAACTCTGGCACTGTGGTTGTGTCGCCGAAGACGCTGAACCGAGGTACATACAAGGCCTATTTGCTAGCAAAGGGCGGCTATGAACTGCTTGCTGAGCCCATCATCGTCAACCTCGGAAGCAGCAACGACTTGAAGCTCTTTACAGAGACATTCACAACTCACAATGCCCGCCAGGGGGAGCAATTCACAGCCAACATTGGCAATCTCGTCAATCGCGCCGGCGATGCAAATACTCGCTTCTCTACGGCGCAACTCGACTCTTGGGCCAAAGTCGACGAGCAGGGTATCATCCGGGGCACTCCACCAGCCAATGCCACCAATACAACCGTTCTTGTCAATGTTGAGAACAGTGGAGCTAGAGCCACGCTGACAGTTCATATTCCAGTGCGCAAGCAAGGTGAGCCGTTGGTTGACGGTTTGCGAATTTTGAGCTTCAATCTCTGGGTTGGTGGTCAATTCGTTAACAGCTACCACGAGAAACAGATTCGTTTTCTTTCTCAAGAAAACATCGATATTGTTGGAATACAGGAGAGCACCGGTGGGCACGGTATTCGGCTTGCTCGCGCACTTGGATGGCACTCATGGCAAGGTCCCGATGTGTCAATCATCACCCGCTACCCCATCGTCGAGGTTCTAGCCGCCCCAGCCAGATCCGGAGCGGTACGCATTAGCCTCGACGGCAGGAGGCATGAAATTACGTTTTGGAATTGCCACTTGGGATACGATCCGTATGGCCCATATGACTTTTGCTTCTACCATATGACTCATGAGCAAGTTATGGAGCGGGAGGCACAATCTGGCCGAACGCCACAAATCATCGCCATCACCGCAGCAATGAAGGACAGCATTGCCAGCGCGGACGATATCCCCGTGTTCCTTACGGGAGATTTTAATGCACCCTCTCATCTCGATTGGATCGACGCCACAAAGGATCAGCACTGTGGCACCGGCTACACGGAATGGCCAACATCAAAGTACCCAACAGATGCTGGAATGCTTGACTCGTATCGCACTGCTCACCCAGATCCTGTTTCTGAGCCTGGAATTACTTGGTCACCAATCTATCTAGAAAATGGGGGCAGAGAGGAACCTCTTGACCGAATCGACATTATTTATCACAAGGGCAGCAAGCTGGTGGTTCAAGAATCACGAGCTATAGTCGCGGGAAAACCAACCGCCCAGCCAAATCATGCTGATAACGAGTGGACTTCTGACCATAAAGCAGTGCTTACGGTATATAAGATCAAGTATTAACAGGCTCGGAAGTCAGATTAGGAAGTCGCATGGGTATTATGCAGCTGTCTTGGGACTTTGTTCAAGTCTATTACCTTTTAGATGGTAGTATATTGCCATAATCCGAAACTGCCACACAATAGAACATGTAAAAAACAAAATGTGAGACTATACATGGGAACCGATACCTTTTGCATGCCATCGCTTGTTGTCTAGCCTTCTCTCCATTCGTCTGCCAGTTGAGAATATACAGCTACGTCTGGAAATGCTTTCTCGCGGACGGTTCGGCAATTCTAGGGCAATAGATCTCATTCTTGCAACTCTGCCACACTGCTAAACTCATTTTTCGCTCAGTGCGGCGCAGAGGTATACATTCCAGCCCTAGGCACCAAGCGCCCGGCGCGGTGACACTCTTTGAATAAAGATTGGCATATGTCTCGTAAAGGAAGCCGAGACTTCATGGTTCTGGTTATTAGTGAGCTATCTTTATTTTATTTATTTTTCACACTGGACCATCACTTTGCGTCGCCATGTGCCACGGGGCTCCTAGCTGGCCAATTTTACGCCGCGGGCGCGCCGGGCGTATCCCAAGACATGGCGAGATGTACTCACTTACTCGAGTTGCAAGATGCAGCTTCTTCTCAACTACTCAAAAGCTCAAATATGGTAGATATTTGTACAATGTTTCTACTAGCCAAGTCTGGAAGGCAAAAAATCGCAAATGCTGAAATGCGACCGTGGAAAGTAATCGGTCAGCATCACGAAATCGGTCTGCTGTTGGTGCCTCCCCGAGTAGTAGCTGTGCTCGAGTTGACCTGAAATCCACTGGCTATAGGCCAAATACTTTCTATTCGTACTTTTCAAATAAACCAACATGGTTTATAATAGCTTCAGGAATTCAATCGTGACAACAGACGAATTATTGCCATGCCGCCTTTTACAATGTGGGAGAGCTTGCGTTATCTAGACTCTCTTCATGAGAATGGCGTGATCAAGATATGTTGAAACAAGTAAATTGAGCGGCATTCATTTGTAAACTTGTTTGACTTTCGGGTTTAATTCTGTTTTACACTCTGTGATTCCGTGTCGAGTTGGATCAATTATTAACCCTGTTCAGTTGCCGGTTTGCCGCATTGCAAGGCAAGGCCACTTCTTCAACCCGTGAAACAGCCCGCGTCCCTTTGCTGTGGTAAGTGAAAATGGCAGTATTTAGTGTACTAAATCACATGTTTCCGCTTCCAGTAAATATAAGAAATTCAGCCTGACTTTATCATAGCTGTATCTCTACATCTTTCAAGGGCAGTTTCAACTCGCAGCTAAGATCCAACTACGTCACGGTCCCCTATTACAAGGATCACCCAAAAGCTGTCATTTATTATTGCTTGGCAAACGGTATTATGTTTTCTACTTCCACCTTGGTGGCCAAGGTGCATGCATTTTTGTCTAGAATGGGCATACGCGGCTGGGTTGACGGGCTTCCCCTAGCAACGTGCCGATGACTGAATAGGTGTGCATCGTAGTTTATTCATAATCAGCCTTTGAATACAGAATATTGGGTTCAAATCAGCAGTCGCGGGCCTATGCAATGCTCCCAAGAGCAGTGCTATCTCTGCTCACCAACCTTGGTGGCTTCTCGTCTGTTGTGGAACGAGAATGGGACGATCCAACTCGGCCCTTTTCAACATCATCCGAATCTTGACCCGGGTTGGCAGTTGCATAGTCGACCCATTTCAGAAAAGTGTACAGGAGAAAGGCCAGAACCGAGCCCATAAAAGGGCCAAGCCAGTATATCCAATGATACCCAACAAACCTAGTAACAACGGCAGGACCGAAAGACCGCGCTGGGTTTATGCCTGTGCCAGTAAAGTTTGTTCCGCAGATGTGAGCAATAAATACAGCGATACCGATACCAATTGGGGCAAGAAACGTGGCTCGGTGTTTCTCGACCGCAAGAAAGTACACAGTCAAAACCAGCTGGGCTGTCAGGAACATCTCGATAAAGAGTCCTCGAACCACACTCGTGCCATCACCCAATGAATTTGCAACACCAAGGGGGCCTGGCAGCAGTCCGTCCGTGACAGCGGCAGCCGCAATACCAGCAACGATTTGCGTAGGAACGACCATGAGGCCACGAAGCGGCGTGACGGCACCGACTAGAACTAATCCAAGGGTAACCTGCGAGGTCGTTAGGGTTTATTCCAGACAATGCACCATTAAACTTACTGCTGGATTGAACATTCCTCCTGTGACTCGATAGAAAATCCATACATTGACGGCAAGAGCTGCGCCAAAGGAAGAGGCTATGTACAGCAGGCTGGCGGGAGCCAGTCGAGCACTAGGGTCTCCCGGACTATTGTTATCAATAGCAGCTTGTGCTCCCATGAATGACAGCAGAAGGAACATGAAAGTTCCGCAAAACTCGCCGACGATAACTGTGGCTGCATTTTTGTATTGACTTGGAACTGGTCTGTCTCGGCCGTCCTTGTTGAAGTGATTCCCCCCAATGTCTAGAGCAGACTGGATATGCGCTTCTTCGGCAGGTTGACTCATTTCTTCGGTCTCACAAATAATCTTGTTAAGATATTGTCTCCAGAACGATTTGATAAATGAAAATATAAAGGCTGCTGCAGGGAGATTGGCAATGCTTTCAACCTGCGATGTTCCAGTGTATGCCAGCCCAATTCAGTACGCGGCAACGAGACTGGATTTATATGCCACCAGTATGATCTTTAATCAGCGGTCTGAAAGGCCATTTAGTAACGGTTAAAGTTTATAGACATGTGCCTCCCGGCATGGCGTCCTACAGCTAGAGGTTCTCATCCTTGCTAAACAGATCGCTAAATCAGTCCAAACGATGTTAAAGTTTTCTTTTTCAGCTCTTCCATTATCAATATTAATGACAGTGGTTCTGCAAACGGATGATATTACGGTCTAGAACGCCTTCAGACTTATTAAACTCTCATCTTGTCCCACTCAAGCCCGGTCGGATGTCACTCAGCAGACCTGGCTGGGTGGGCGTTGGGAATGGATGCCAGACACTGTTGAAGAATTGAACATCACTGCTTCATCGGCTAGTTCGGATCTTCAAGATTCGAGGTAAAACTATGTCGTTTTTTCATATTCAGGTAGAGGTAAAGGTTATAATTCTTTTCCGTTTCTCTTGATTGTGATTCTTATAATTAATTTCCGTTTCTACAAACCACAGGTGCAACGGCTTGCTACTGCAAGTGGCGCCGTAACGCAGACCGAGATGGTTGCAACCTTCAGTTCAAGGCTAGAGGAAGGTCATCGTGAACTCTATTTTCTCTATATTTTTGCATCATACGATGAGTGTATGTGGGCGGTTCTATCATCCAAGGGCATTCATGTGCCCGCTCCATGCTTAATCAACTGTAGTAGCTACGGCTTACGATGAATACAGAACCGGGAAAACATCAATGGCATGAGCATGATTCGCTCCGGTGAGAGGTCATACAGGTACACTTCAGTTGAGCCCGTTTTCAGCCATGATGAAATATGTGATGGAAGCTACTTTTAAAAGTCTTCGACTTGTTTGCCAATCCATTTCCGGCAATGCCTAAGTCCCTGAAAGCTGGCCCGAAAGGCTATTAATTTTCCTAGCTCAGTGGTTTGGATGAATGTTGGGAAGCCCGCAAAAAAACGTTCGATCGTTGTGGATGCTCTCGCGGGGCAAACTTTGCTTTCTAATTATGGGTGCATTCCCACAACCAGCCGCTGGTTCACATGGTCTCCTTATTAAGATCTTTAAAAGGTATGAGATGGCTTCTATTTATCAAGTTTGAATGCGCTTCAGCTGCTTCTGGCCACCGTGCATTGCACCTTGTTGTGTGATGAGCACTGTGGCACGTTATTCGAGATACGGAGGACGGGAATGGCTAATTTTTACAGCTTTGTCAAATTTAAGCCTATTCCTGGATAGGCAATTTTTGTATCCATCAACAATTTGTACAAAGTACCTCGTGCTAGGTGTTCTTAGGACAAGGACAGGTGCTGGTAGTTGCAGAGTACAGATTAATATGTGAGTGCATTAAGCTTGAAAAGTCTAGCGTATAAAACTGGTGCTTGACAGGGTCTAAATCTTCCGCTTCACAGCCAGTATGAATACTGAAAAGATGGTCGGGGGTGAGAGACCGGGTGGAACTGTAGCTGCTTGTGCTACTGCTTGGCTCCAAAACTACCTGTGCCCTTCTTCTGCACTGTTATTTTGCAGTGAAGAGTTGCCCATAAGTTAACTAACTGTTAATTTACTTGGCATAACCGGGCTGGTGCTTATTACCTACTAACTAGTGGAAAATTAGTATATTACCCAATAGAGAGCTGTGCCAGCCAACCCGCCAGCCAGTGCCACCACACAGCCAACTCGAACCCCAGGCGGAGCTAGTCGGGAATGGCACAATGGTAGCCTGGTCGGCGTAATGCATGTTTTTATTTCCTTCCTATCAACAGTTTGATCCAGAGTTCGGCGCGAGCTAAAGCTGAAGACGGCATAACAAAAGGTGACTAGTCTCTAGCTAGCCACTGGGTACTTTGAAGTCCGGTTTCACTATTCCAAAAAATATTAAATTGGAGGGGCCGAGCGGCCGCTTGAGTCCACCAACAACGAAATGATGGTTAGACGTAGATACGGTCGGTGTGGTACCACCGTAGCATGCAGGTGTCGCAGCACACAGGCGAGCCTACTGCCTGCAGTACTTACCCTAGAAGTTGACAGAGTTCCGCTGGGTTCCTCCAGTGTTCTCTGCGTCCCCGACAACGAGAGTTTGGTGACTAGTTAGGTTATCCTCGCTTGGTGGCTGTCCCTTCATACTTGGGAACGGCCCATACGCAGGGCACACTCCACCGTCGAGATGAGTCCCGTCGTAGCCGTGCCCACATGAATAATTCGCATACTGACTGCCCGAGACATCAATGGTGTTGCGTGAAAATGCCCTGCTTGATCGTAGAGGAAATCAATTAAAAATAAAATTATTCTCAAGACTGTCAGCTTGATCTTGAACCTCATTCTGTTCCTAGCGTGATCACTATGTGGTGAGCCGGTGTGAAGTTTCCGCAACTTCATGGAGATGCTTTGCAAACTAACTGACAAATATGAGGAAAATTCGGCGACCACAGAACGTCATTTGGAGGGAGTGAAAGCTGAGGCAACTGGGCTTTCTCTCCGAAGAGCTCGCTATATATTAACAACCAGACCCCTCTACTTCAGCCTTTTCTGGCCCTCACCAGCCATTGTCAAGCATCTGTAGGGTAAATGAATGCCCCAACACAGCCAAGTAGTGGCGGTATGGAGCTTGACGAAAGCAGTAAAAGATACAGTCAACGCATGAGAGCTACTTAAAACGCGTTTATTAAATGAGAAAAATTCAAAGACTACGAACGACAGCGTAATATTTCTTAATTTCTTCATTGATCACATATCGTGCACGTAACTTCATTCATATTTATAGTACATATTTCTACCCGAGAACATACTGGGGGGCTTAGGGTATAGTCGGCTGGTTGCCATTTGGCCGCATCCAATAGGGGTCCATGACTTGCTCGATGAGAGCATGGTCAAAAAGTTGCCACGAATAGTCCAAGTTTTGATTCAAGTCTATTGGCACTTGTTGTGCCGCCGAGGGGCTTGGCGTATGCAAGGAATCGAGCTGCTGCTCAAGTCGCGCCGCAAGCTTTTCCCGTAGGCAAGGTTTTGTCTCGTTCGTTTCGTGCAACAAAGTAAGGTGTATTCGAATATTTTGAAAGTCTGCAGTAAATTAGCCATCTTAAGCTGTGAAACGAAAACACAACAATTCTGCTTACCATCCGGTTCCCCAGCACCAGCTTCTATGCCTTGCAAGACTATGAGAGCTGCCCAAGTGATCACAACGAGATCCCAGTTTGCCCATATTGATTTATCATTGAGATGCAGCTTCAAAGTTGCTCTGGCTGACACAAGAAGCTCATGTTGTTCGTGCAGCGTGATGCTGTTTGAATGTAGGTTACAGCCACGGGCCGGATGATAGATTGACAGTACAACAAGGCGATGCAGCACATATTGGCGGAACACAAGAGTCCGTTGATGATCACTTTCGTCACCCGTCTTGGCAAACTCGACCAACCAATCATCGAGGCTTCTTGCCCAATCCCTAATCACAGCGGCATCAATCGGTGTAAAGGGGATAGCCGAAGGAAAGACAACGCCAAGATTCATGGTGAAACATGACCATATAGTAGGCAACCCGCGACCGGAGAATCGCGATAGACCGGTATGCATCATGCGCGACAAGCGATACAGTGGATCATGGTGTGGTATTTGCAACGCAGGAAACGGGGGCTCGATAGGGACCACTGGGCAGGTTAAATGTAGCGAGGCATGCTCCAAATCGACAATTTGAACTCCCTTGAAGATCTTTGGCCAGTCAAATATATTCTCATCAATCTGGGGTGGGCAATGTTCCAGGATCAAGTTGTATGCGATGGAAATCCACAGGCCTGTTTCGCGAACCTTGGCTTCATTGAGCAAGCTCGCCAGAACGAGGCCGAGAACCGAGTGAAATGCAATAGCTTCGGCGATGGCCGGATCGTCGAATGGGATTGCAAGTTCACTGCCTGGTATACTTAATTGTGCAATGGCGCAGCTCATGACTTTGAAGTATCCGGGTGCGAGAACCGCATGCTCAGGTGATCCTCGAATGCTCGAGCAGTATAGCATGGATGCGAGAAGAAGCGGCTGGGGAGATGAGAAGATCTGCTTGCTTGGAAAGAAATGTAGACCTGGCATCTTATCATGGAATCTGCGGATGCATTAGTGCATGGAAGTATGGGCGTCCGCAGGGAGGGAGGGCTTTTACGTTTGCCAAAGATATTTTATTATGTTCTTGTTCCATATTGCTGGGTCGCGGTTCCCAATCGTACACCGTTCGAGGCTTGCCACCGAGTCCCATAAATGCTGAAATTGATCATCGCCAGAGATATCGGGTTCCGCCGGAGCAGCTTCGATTGGTGTGATTGTGGGTTTCGATTCGACTTCCTCGACCTTTCCAGCACTTGGTAGTCCGAGATGATCTTCGATGATCTTGACTCGGCGTAAGATGTCGCGTGTTACGTCGTAAGACGCCATCTCCGCCAAGGGCATAGATGCGGGTACCATGAAAGCAGACGCATTGGCTCTCGGTACGAAGATGCAAGGCAGTCCCGCTCGTTCACACCGGCGGCAAGTGTTGCCCGAATCCATCCTGCACTTCATCTTTTGCCTGCGACAATTAACTGAGGCCGATTAGCAACCTCACACGGCATACACGTGCTTCCTGCGATCTATGGCAGGGTGCTTACTGCAGGCCTTCCGCGCCTTTGGCTCGCCTGACTCGTCGTCCATCGTGGTAACGAATATAGGCAGGAGGTTTGCTATCCGAGCCGTTTACCAGATTCGCGATCAATGCCGAGACTCAAAGCTCTAGATGGAGACTTTACGCTGAAGGGAGGGAATCCCATCCGATGTCTTGTTTGCTCTGTATTTGGCTGGCTCAGTGGCTCCAATGCAGAATGTTCATGATGGCTCAGCCAAGCTTGGGTGATGTGTTTCTGGGGAGTTGGGGAATGCGGGGGGTAAGTCCCCACTGCCATGAGTACGCGAGAGAATTGGTGCATGATAATCTACAACAGACTAGTGGTGGGATTACACCAGCACCGACGGTCCAGTGGCCACCACACCAGACAGAGACCGCCACAACCACGCTTACTACTGTAAATGCAACCATGCCCTCGTGGCACAGGGCTAGATGATAAAGAAGGGGTCAGGCGAGCATATGAGTGCCAGTTATTAAAGCCAAGATCGTGGGGCACCCTCCGCCAAACTAACCCCCTACTGGCAGCAATGTGCAGCGACTTGGGGCCATGTACCGTCCGATTTTCTTCCGACTTGGCCGACCCCCGCTCTGCATGAATAGTCCAATCATGATAAGCAAGTCTCGCACCATATTCATCCCAGTGTGGCAATGTGTGGTGGTGCTGCTGGGAGCCATGAAGGGGTAAGGGGCCCACCAGTAAAATTGGCCGTGCTTTCGTGGGATGAACCCGGTAAACGCCGGCACCATTCGGCGAATATTGCCGGAGAATCTCTTCAATGTTAGCAACGCAACGGGGTCTGCAGCTTTATTGTGGTTCTACAGCGGGAGGAAAGCCCAAGGAAAACCGGAGATGAGAAGCGCGGTGCAGAGGCCACTGTATCGTCGACGCAGACCTTGGAATTCTTTTCTCTTATAAGTCTTTTACTCCTCTATGCGATGAAATCTGTGCCAAAATTCCCGGAAACCTAGCGCGCAGTGTGTGGTGACATGGCAAACAGAGCCGCAGGTAGCGCCACGGGCGCACAGGTCGCCATTGACCGTTTCTCTCTAAGTACGGCTGACATCTGCCGTGCGACAGACCACTGCCTTCAATACATAGGTACGTTGGCATGAATTAATATCTGGTGGTTGTCTAATAACAGGGATTGCAGGCAATAGTCTAGGAGAGATTGGTGGAACACAAATCCCGTCCTTCGTGACGAGGATTCCAAATGGCTCAGAGACGGGCATATTTCTAGCTGTCGACCTTGGAGGCACCAACTGTCGCGTATGTGCTGTCCAGCTGCATGGGGACTCAAAATATACCATGAAGCAGTCAAAGTCCGCTGTACCCCGGGATGTCATGGTTAACCAACGGCACGAACCACTTTTTGACTTCATCGCGGCAAGAATAGCTCTATTTCTCAAAGAAAACCCGGAAATGGATGTCGATTGCGGCGATTTGTATGGACAGGCTGCCCCTGTTGACAACTTCCGCAAACTCGGGTTCACATTCAGTTTCACTTATGACAGCCATTCCGCCAGCAATGGTACTATGCTTCAGTGGGATAAAGGATGGGATATTCCCGATGCAATTGGGAGGGATCCAGCCGTCATGCTACAAGACGCCATTGATAGACTGAAGCTGCGAGTACAGGTTACGGCACTTACCAACGATAGTGTTGGTACTTTAATGGCGAAAGCATATACATCATCAGAGTCCTGCACGCCACTCATTGGTGCCATATTCGGAACAGGTACAAATGCTGCGTATGTCGAGGAACTGGCAAATATTAAAAAGTTGCCGCCTTCAGACAAGCCATGCACGGCTACAGATACTATCATGGTCATCAACACGGAGTGGGGGGCTTGGTTTGATAAATCGCCGTCCGCATTACCAGCCTGCACATACGACGAGATTCTCGACAAGCAATCGTCCTCGCCTGGGGAGCAGCTCTTCGAAAAAGAGACATCGGCACTTTATGTCGGCGAGCTTGCCAGGCTGGCAATCTATGACTTGGTTGCTTCCAAGAATCTCGACATGACAATCAACTCTGGATCACCACTTGAAAAGCCATACAGTCTCAGCAGTTCTTTCCTCTCTACGCTTGCAGCCGGCTACGATGAAACAAAAGATACGAGTTGGGAAAAGCTGCAGAGAGATATCACAGAAAATCTGCAAGTTACTAATCTTAGCGTGAGCGATGTCTTGATACTCTCTCGACTTGGAGCGGCCATTGTGCGGCGCGCTGCTCAACTTGCTGGAGCTACTATTGCCGCCATCATCATCCATTCCGGAAGATTATCAAACGACACACGTCAACAAAGTGCGAGCACCGCACCCAAACGTGGCTGGTGGTGCTTCTTGGAGCCACTGGCAAATGCACTTTGCAATTTCTGGAAGACTACGCCATCCGACGAAGATGCTGCGACGTTCGACTCAGAGAGCACGCTTAATTCAGATGACGACTGCATAGACATTGGCATTGATGGGTCCTTGTTTGAGCACTATCCCCGATTTGAACAAGATATTCGGAGTGCCTTGCGTGTTGTGCCAAGAATCGGATCTGAGGGCGAATCACGCGTTAAGATCGGTCTTGCCAAGGATGGCTCAAGTTTAGGTGCAGCGCTCATCGCACAGTCTATCCCTTGACCGCTACCTGTATATAACTTTTCTTACTGTACTTCCTATATTAAACGCCTAGACAACTGGTTGCATTCAAATACATTGCCCCTTTTTCCCAACGTTGTTGTTTTTTCCCAACCACGTTTTTGCTCATTCAAGACTAAGCTAGTTTCCCGTCTGTCCTGAGCCAACCGGGACACTAAACTGGTTTACCGGCATCCACATTCGACCACAAAATAGCAGTGCATCTATGGTTTATTGGTGGAATGAAAAAGGTTTGCAGCTATTCCCAGCTTTAAACTAAAGCTTGATAAGCTCTCACGCCGTAGAATCCCGCTCCATGAACGGTCCCTGTTAGGAAAAAGCCCCGGACACACGCCGGCCATACCCGGCTTACAGTCTGGCAGCGTTACATAGTGCTTCCCCAGATTGCCACACGCACGGTCAACCAATCTAACAACCCTGCTTCCCCGCATTGACTACGGTCCGATAGGAAATTAAACTTAACTATATGTCAGAAAATAAGGTAGACAAGTTGAAGTCGGCCGTAAACCGCCGGCATTGCTGAGGACTCACAGTACACGGTGCCAACTATAAATTGCCCGAATGCCTCCTAAAATGACCCGGCTACACACAGCAGTAAACAGAACTTTAAAGAAAACAACATGAAGACTTCCAGCTCTCTCCTTCTTGCGGGTCTCCTTGCCAGCCCGGCACTAGGCCGCCAGGTGCCCCAAAATGTTCGGGACTTGTACAACTCCATTCGCGCTCAAGGTTCATGCAAAAATGAACTCAAGGGTGGCTTTTACAGTCAAGAGAAGGACTCTAAGAGTATGTTTAAGCATGAATAGGTACAAATGCAATCAGCTAACATCGACTGTTCTTAACCAATAGACTTTGGATACTGTGGAGATCACCTGTCTGACTATGGCATCATGTATCTCCAGGGCAAGAATGGCCAGCTTGTGAACATGGATATTGATTGCGATGGAGCTTTAGGAACAGGTGATGGAAGCTGTGACAGTTCTACTGATACCCAGGGACAGACAACCTTTGGGGATACTGTCAAGGGATACAACAAGGGTGTCAAGGACTTGAATGCCTACATTCACTCATTTGTTGTTCTTGGCAACGAAGGTAGCAAGTCTGGCTACATCAACTTCAACCCCCAGTCCTACGGCATTGAGCCACTGTCTCTTGTTGCGGTTGTTTGTGGTGACAAGATGGTACGCACAGAATCGACAGGTGACACAATCATGATACTAACCCTGTTTATAGTTCTATGGTGTCTGGGGCGATACCAACGGTGATGATGGCCCTCCTCTTATTGGAGAGGTATCGGATTCTCTTGGAAGAGCCTGCTATGGCAGCGCAGTGAATGGAAATGAGGCTCATGACGACAATGATGTCCTTTACATTGCCTTCAAAGGCTCTGACGCTGTTCCCGGTGCCAATGGCGCGACGTGGAATGCCAAGACCTTTGACGCGTTTGAGTCGTCCCTTGGATCCCTTGGTGACCGGCTTGTGTCACGCATTGGCGGTGGCGGCAGCAACCCTCCTGGTGGCGGTGGTACCAACCCTCCTGGTGGCGGTACCAACCCTCCTCCTAGCTGCTCTTGGACCGGCCACTGTCTTGGGGCGAAGTGCTCTTCTGACGACGATTGCGACGGAGACCTCACTTGCAAGTCGAAGAAGTGTGCGCAATAAACTGTCGCTCAATTACAATGTATATATTCGGGCTTCCCACTCCTCGAACATAGCTACTAGTTTTGAACATATTTTGTTTGCTTGACATTTCTCGAAAGTTACTACTCTCCGTTGATACTGTTGGAAATGAAAGAAAAGATGCCTGTGGCCTCATCCCTAGTCTCGGATATTATCGTTGCTGCAGGCTTTATTTCACGAACCAAGCCAACTGCTGCACCGACATATGTAGCAAGTCGGCCATCGGGTCCCCAGCCAGCATCTCCAGATCTCGCTGCTTCATCGTGCCGTTTCTTAAGCTCCTCGAATGGTACGCCCTCCTGATGATCATTCCAGCTCTTGTTGATAACAGTCCGTGGAGCGAACTGCTCAGGCCAGCCATAGGTCCCGCGGAGATGATTATACAATTGCGTCCGAACTGTCGTTGCAGCGCTGTCCGCGGCTCGAATGACCTCCTGCTGATAGCCGCCGCTAATGCGAGTTTCTGCTGCTGCAAGCAAGCGGGTTCCCATCGCAGCTCCTGCAGCCCCGAGCGACAGTGCAGCTGCAAGGCCCCTGCCATCAGCAATGCCGCCGGCAGCCACAAGGGGTATTCCACTTTCCCCAGTGGCGTCGCTGATTTCTGGAAATAGAGCCTGCAGCCCAAGCCCATCAGTGGCTCGGCCGTGTCCGCCAGCCTCGGCACCTTGAACTACAAGAACATCTGGCGGTAGCAGGCTTGTCGCCGCCGCGATGGCCTCTTTCAAAGTACCAACTTGAATCCAAATTTGTGGTTTTGGCTCGATTGCCCGCAGTTGTCTAGTCCACTCGTCTAGCTCCTCCTGGCCATGTCTTGGAGCAAACAGCCAAACTGCGCAGGGCTTGTGCTGGTCTAGGGCGGCCAATGCCGCTTTCAGGTCTGTAGTCCATGTTTGAAAACCAATGCCGACGGGTAGTGTGCCGGTATTTAACAGATGAGTTTGAAGAATAGGCGACGCAGATGCATGTGCCAATTCAGCTGCCTTTGCCAAATCTATCGCAGCATCAGCAATATTTGCGGGAGGTCCAATGAACCCCAATCCGCCAGCTGTTGATACTTGTATGGCTAGCTCTGGACCTGCCAGGACTCTCATCGGCGCGCCGATGATGTATGGAGCTTTCAGCCATTTGTAGTGTTGGGCAAGTGATGCCACATGCTGGCGCTGCCGGGCTGCCCACATTCTGCGTTGTAAGGGAGGATAAACAATGTAGGTCAGGTAGTCTCTTCGTGAGTTTAAAGCTGATAGATCCGTTTGAAAAGGCAGTGAGAGAATTTATTTAGACAGGTAATGGAGCTGTTTTAAAGTTTGGCTGCACAGCTCTTGTCAGTGGCAGAGTCCAAGAACAGGTGATTTACGAATTACTAATGGCTAGTTTCACTGTCCCGCGCTACCCGTCATTCCCGTTTCCATCACTTGTTACAATGGAAATCGCGGGATAACCACGATGATGGGACTAATGACAGAGGAGAGAATTGTTAACGTTATAATACCATTTTTGCTGACGAAGTGCTTCCTTGAAAGATAAAATATGGGACGTTTGACACGGTACTGGGTTTAGTTGTATGGAAGGCCAATGATTTCTTTTCCTATTAGTTAGTTACAGGTTAGTAGACGCTATTGATCACATGTAGGGTTAGCTGTAAACCATATTCCTTACATTTGAGTAACGGCTCGACACTCAATGCTGTGAATACTATATAAACTACCTGATTTCTTTTTTTGTCGCTCTTCTATATCTAACTTGATTGCTAAGCGCTCGTGGCCATCTTTATCTTCTTAGTAGGCACCCGGGCGAGTACGACCAGCTAGTTAGAGTGGATTAGGCTGGCGCAGATTAACCAAGGTGTTCTTGATAGCTCTCCATCCATCAATCAGCGGATAAAATCCAGCAATCAACATAGTTATCCAAACCCATATGATAGCAACAACAATCCAGGCTTCGAAAAATGCCTTACCGAAGATATAATGGGAAGCGTACATGGGCAGTGGCCTGCGCAAATGTTAGAAGATGACTGCTGTTGATCAATACTAGGACGAAACTTACCACAGGACCCAATGTCCTAAAAATGTCGCCAAAGCACCGATAGAAGCTGTTCTGAGCCAGTACTTAAGGCGCGTTTTGTCTGCGCTGTACCGCGAGATCATCTCCTCATGCGACTTCAGGTCCTCGTCAGAGTCCCCAGAAGCAGACTTGGAAAAGGCAAGGCGCTCTTTCCTGAAATCCGCCCAATTGTAGTTTGATGGCTTGACAAGTGTAATCAAAACCGAGTACAGGCATGGGCTGAAAGCCGAGGCCACAGTTCCATATACGCAAGGTAGTGTCTGCCCGGTCGATGCAACAGTGACTTCCCCATAGAGAGCCGAGGCGGTGCCGAGCCAAACACCAATTCCAGTAGCCATGCCAAGTAGAGGAGACAATACTGCGGCTATTTTGGATTGCTTCTTCCAAAGAATTGTGAAAACCGTGGGGAAGATTCCAGGGCAAGTCAGGACGCCAAGCATGTATAGCGTCCACCCCAAGTCGACCTTGCCATAGTGTAGAGCAGTGGAAAACGCAGCAGCAAAGAGGCCAAAAGTGACGACGCCAATATGACTCCATCGAATCGCGTCTTCGTCCTTTGCTTGTCGATTGATATACTGCCTGTAGATGTCGAAGCTAATGATGGAGGACACGGATATGACTTGTGCGCTGATGGTTGACGTAACTGCCATGAAAACAACAAGTAGAATCGCGACAGCACCTCCTTTGCCAGCGACAGCAACAGCGGCATATGGTAATACCAGCCCGCTGGATATTTCAGCGGTATTCATTAATCGAGGATAGGTCGGGAAGAAAGGTTGCTTCTCTAGGGCAAGTGCGGAGAGGCTCATAATAGTACCCAAACACCAAGGAATGGCAAAATATGCGATTCCTCCAATGATGTAGCCGGGTACTACTGCGTGCGGCGCGGCACTGAACGCTTTTGCGAAGAAGCCAGTGTCCATGATGACGAGGCCAAAGTTGGCAAGGATGTGAATAATGCCAAAGTAGATCGCCTTGCACCACAGTTAGTAAAGAGTATTCCGAAACACGGAGCTATGTATCTCACATCCGGACTTGTCATAGTTAGGTATGAACCGCCATGATTACCCGGTACGGGCCGATCCACAGCTAACTGTGTTATGACATTGAATAGTGTGCTAGGTGAGCTGATTTCTGGCGTGAGCCAGACTTTGATGGTGAAGAAGCAAATAACGACTGTAATCACAAACGTATGGAAATAGTCCGTCAAAAATGTTGCCTTGATACCGCCGACAAAAGTATACATAACAACACCGACGGGTAGCAGAAATGTTGCAGCGATGATGTGCACACCAGTTCTGATGGTAAGCGTATTAGTGTTTAGCTGCCACGGTTCAACGGGTTGTGACTTACAATGCAGATATGGCTGCACTAGCCCCCAAAAGCATATTTGCAATCGCAATAATGTTATTGATCAAGCACAGTACAATCCATACTATGTGACCAGTTTTTCCATATCTGATTCGAACGATTTCCAGTAATGTGTGTGCTTCTGGGACTCGTAGCTTGCAGGCGATGCCCAAAACGGCAAAAAATACAATCATAGGAGAGCAGCTGACTGTGTTAGTAAGAGGGAAAAGATATGGATCGACAGAACTCACCCTGCTGCAAACCAAAAAGGTCCTGCAATGCCAAAGTTGTAGCCAACCAAAGTACTTGCCAGCATAGCCGTGCTCCAGAGCCAAGAGGATATCACGGCAGAGGCTGTGAGACCAGTGCCGACACTGCGATTTGCCGTCATGAACATCTCTGTCGTTCGATTATCTTCCCCAGCAGTCCTCTTAAGTATTCGAGTAATGAAGATCATGATAATGGCGATCAGAAATCCCATAACAATGATGACTACATATCCAGCTGCTTGGGGCAGCGGCGGCTCGACCGCCCCAGTTGCTGTTGCAGCCCTGGCTGGGAGAAACACCGACATTGTCTACAGTAAATTCTGCTCAATTATGCACAAAATATTTAATGAACTGATTTTCGCTCACAGGAGACACTTTCGACTTATCTACTCCAAGTTTACATCTCATACTCTGTTGGTTTGAGGACAAGGCAAGCAGCTCCGACGTGGATTGATTGGCCAGTAGCCGTATTGCGCAATGCAGAGATCGAATGCGTCATCTCAGTATCTCAAATGCAAGATTGCTGCCGACATTACCGGAAATCTTCGGCAGTTGAAGACATGAACTCAAAACTAATCTTCTGCTATCTCATTACGTGGGCCTCGCCGATCAGGGCAGCCCTGCGGGGTGACACTGACTTTGTGCCTCGTTCCTCTTTGGCCAGTATTGCGCCATTTGGCTTGTAAGCACGACCAAGCCTCGCCCCGTGATCGGACATTGTTTGAATATGGCCAGAATAAGATACAATAAGATTTATTAATTTAATTCTTGACCGTGGGCAATTCCTGCACAGTAAGGTTGGACTAGACAAGAATTACGTTCACCATCATGGCCGCACCCAAGAAGCTCATCATCAATGCCTTTGTAGAGTCCTGCAGTGGCCACCAGTCGCCTGGATTGTGGCAACATCCTCGCGATAAATCATGGCGCTTTAATGAAGTATCTCACTGGGTCGAATTGGCGAAGAAGCTTGAGAATGGAAAGTTTCATGGTGTTTTTATTGCGGATGTTCTTGTAAGTGACGAGATGGTCTACACGGGCAGCCAGTCATGTTAACAGTTTCTAGGGCGCGTACGATGTCTACAAAGGCCCTCGGAACCCTGACCCGGCAATTGTATCTGGAGCTCAATGGCCCGTCAATGAGCCTCTATCCGTCGTATCTGCAATGGCTGCGGCCACAAAGAATCTCGGGTTTGGTGTCACAGTCGCAACCACGTACGAGCAGCCATATCATCTCGCACGACGACTCAGCACCGTCGACCACTTGACTGGCGGCAGATTGGGATGGAACATTGTAACCGGCTATTTGGACTCGGCAGCACGGAACCTGGGCTTTCAAGAACAGCCAAAACATGACGAGCGATACGCCGTGGCAGAAGAATATGTCGAGGTGACGTATAAGCTTTGGTGCGAGAGTACAAAAGAACCGATACGCAATACCACCTGCTAATCTGTCATCAGGCAGTCATCTTGGAGAGACGATGCAGTAAAGCTGGACCGCCAAAAGGGAATTTATACAGATCCTGCTCTGGTTCGCACAATCGATCATGTGGGAAAATACTTTACAGTTCCAGGTCCGCATATTTGCCAGCCTTCGCCGCAACGCACCCCAGTTATTATGCAGGCGGGCACTTCCAGCGCAGGAAAGGCATTTGCGGCGAAGAATGCAGAAGTTATTTTTGTTGCCGGGCATAGCCCGTCGACAGTCGCCAAAAATATCGCAGATATCCGTGCCAAGGCCAGGGATGAGTTCGGTCGCGACCCCAACAACATCAAGTTTCTGGCCATGTTTTGCCCCATTATTGGCAAAACGCAAGAAGAAGCAGATGCAAAGTACCGAGATTTTATTCAGTATGGGTCTGAAGATGGTGCCCTGGCCCTTTTCGGTGGGTGGACTGGAATAGATCTATCGACATATGGCGACGAGGAGGAGCTTAGGCATGTAGAGTCCAACGCCATCCGATCTGCAGTGGAAGCGTGGTCAAAGTCTACACCCGAGGTTCCAAAATGGACAAAACACACGGTCGCGAACCACATCAAGATCGGAGGTCTAGGTGCGACCGCAATCGGAACCCCGCAGAAAGTTGCCGACGAGATGGAGAGGTGGGTTCGCGAAGGTGACGTGGATGGGTTCAATTTGGCCTACGCCTTGTTCCCAGAGTCTTTTGAGGACGTTATTACATATCTGCTCCCGGTACTAAGAGAGCGCGGCTTATTTTGGGACGATTACACCGTGGACGGTGGAACGTACAGAGAGAATCTGTTTGGCAAAAAGGGTGGCACATTGCCGCCTGATGATCACCCAGCTTCCCAGCATCACTGGAAAGCGACAGATGACAGTAGCTCTTAGTAGAGCTGTCCTGGAGATGTATAGTGGCTTTTAGGCTGTCACAAAACTAAAAAGAACGACTGGCTTTCGGAAATTAGCTGTCATGTAATTCTTGAAATTAAATCTGTATCGAGTACTATTGTCTGTATCAAGTTTGAATACGTTGCTATGCCGCAAACCGCTATGAACTCTAGTGTATCATGAGTCCAGTGAAACGTCAAAGCGTGTATGAGTAATCTCAAAATGACACGTAGGAGCTCTCTTACTCGTCCAAAATGTGCATTAAGATCGCTATCAGATTATTGTGTCAAGACGACCAAGTATTGCGTTTGGCTATCACCAGTGGGTCAAGAGAGGCGTCGGAAGATTGGCTGCATTACGATGGCGCAATCCGGCAAGAATAAACGCAACCAATTGTCAACGCTAATAGCCAGGGGTCCGGTATTCGGCAACCGGAAATATGCTCTCTGAAGGGTACATGGAATCTCTTCTTTTAAGTCCAGATGCCACAAAATTACTGCTGCATTAGTGTATGGCGTACATCTAAAGAAGTGTCATTCAATTCGAACATGACAGCCTCCGAGACAGTGACAGGCCAATTTGGAGTAATGGATGAAGATGCGACTCTGAAAACACAAAAGCTTCAGTCTATCTTATTGCTTCAAGGACCCCGGGAGAGATATGCATTGATACATAATCAGCCAATCCCATCCCTGCGAGACGAAGAGGTTCTCGTGCGAACGGCTGTCATAGGTCTAAATCCAATTGACTGGAAGTCCCCGTACGTATAGGCACAGATCCTTTTCTCATTAAACACTAACTAAATTAATCATCTATTAGCGATTTCAACTTTGGAATCCCACAGTTTCCTTTTATTTCTGGAAGAGAATTAGTTGGGCATGTCTCACAAAGCCATCCAACATCGCGCTTCGACGTCGGCGACAGGGTAGGAGGCACCACTCCCCCCTCTGATTATACTTGCTAAGACTTTTAGGTAATTGTTATATCTACCGATTATAGGGATCCTCGTAAAGCTGCGTATCAGGAATTTGTGGCCGCGTTGAGTTGCAACGTGGTCAAACTACCAGCACAGGTCACATCCGCACAAGGAGCAGCCCTTGGCGTGGCGTTTGTGACATCAGCCATGGCGCTGGGCAGCTGCTTCGGCCTGAACTTTGGCGATGTTCTAGACGGACCAGATCTGAGATCTATAACTGAGAGTATTAGCGTGGATCGGATACCGCAAGATGTTCGAGACGAAACCCTCAGTTCCATTGCCGGCCACGAACGAGCTCTTAAAGGGGACTGGGTTGCGATTTGGGGCGGTAAGTGTTCCAGCCATCAATGCAAAAGTCACACACTAAACGTATTCAATAGGCTCTGCCACGTCCGCATACCTGGCTATTCAACTCGCGCGACTTGCTGGATTAAAGGTTGCCGTGGTTGTGGACCAGGCGCGTCATGGGTTGTGGCTCTCCAATGACAGCCACGCTCGCCCAGATTTACTCATCGATAACAGTGACCCGAACCGAGCTGTTTCGATATTACAGTCCACGATCGGAGATAAACTATACTTTGGCATCGATACAACTGGGAGAGAAAACGCCACATTTTTGTTGAGAGCGCTCCAGCGATCAAGCGCCGCGGACCAAACACCGTCGCCGCCTGCTACTCCACCAAGTCACTATGAGCGTCGCGCTCATCTGATAGGCCTCACCGGCCTACCTAAGACGGAGAATCCGTTGAATGTGAAAATGCATTCAGTACCTCTGAAACTCTTTCATGAGGTATCTGAAGTCGGAACCGCCCTTACCCTGTGGTTGGAGAGGCTGCTGCAAAGCGGTAAGCTTCGTCCACCCAGAATACTGGGTAATCATGCCGGCCTAGAAGATGTAAATAATGCTCTGGATCGAATGAGAAATGGAGAGATTCGAGGTGGCAAGCTTGTTGTCACAGTCTAACAGCTCCAAGGAGTTTGGCTGTGAGGCTGTTGGTACAAGGCGCTGCCATCGATTTCAGGCAGCGAAATCGCATGTATCCTACATAGTTGGCTACTTACTAAAATAGAACAATAAAAAGTTGGCACATCTTGGTGCAAATGCTTAGCCCGCCCGAAGACACACGCTGCGCAACAATGGCCAGACAAATTCAGGCAGGTACACGTATGCTTATGGAAACAACAAAATGGACCAGCCATGATCAAAGGGCAGAGTACCCGAGCCCACGTATTGCAGGTGCCGCAAAAGAAGCGCGTACTTTACATGGATAGTGGAAGGGTGGGTGGTCAGCATGCCAATACTGGCTCCTGCTGGCAAGGATGATTGCGATTAAGCTCATCAAACGGTGCACACTGCCCCATGAGCTTAAGGTTAATTTGAGTATCTAGGACTAGGTAGGGCTTTGCCGACAGACCCTAGCTGCTTGGCATTGGTGTTGGGCGACCGCTGGTAGCCCATTGTGGAAGGTAAGTAAGGTGTGGCGTTGATCGCCTCCACCTCCTCCTCGGTCTGGACCCTTACAAAACTTCCTTTTTATTCATTCAACAGCAGGCTCCTTAACTGTTTCTTGGCGTGGGGGGGTTGAAGTAATGCAGAGACGAGTTATTATTGCTGCAAGGGAGGGGTATCAGGCTCTTGTACGTCGAACTCGGCGTGGGCTTTTTTTGCTGCCGTGTATAAAACCCCCCGACCGATTTATCATTAGCCCCTAGCCATCTCGTCCCTCCAGTTTTCCTTTACCAACGATTTATGCAAAATGGCTACCAAGAATAGCCTTGAGATTTCTAAAGGTGGCCCTCGCGTGGATGCTATCCCAAGAGAGGTCAGTGGCTCGGATGACAGCTCCAGCGACGATACTACAGCACCCGGTCCATTTCCTACACAGGAGGAATGGGATACGTTACCAAGAGTCCCAGGCAGTATTCCCTGGACTGCATGGACTGTGGCATTTGTAGAGTTTGTTGAACGGTTTTCCTACTATGGCACCAGCGCTGTTTGTAAGTCTCCGCTTCCATCAGTCAAACCAGATCTAACAGTACAAAGTCGTCAACTTCATCCAGAAGCCGTTGCCACCAGGGTCTAGTACTGGAGCTGGCTTCCTCCGAAAGCCTGGCTCCGGAGCTTTGGGCATGGGTCAGCGTGCTTCGACTGGCATGACGACATTCAATCAGTTCTGGTCGTACTTTACGCCGCTGTTTGGTGCGTACCTCGCGGACCAGTACTGGGGTCGCTATTTGACAATCCAGTACTCCAACATTGCCGCGTTGGTCGGCCACATCATCCTCATCATGTCTGCTATACCACCAGTCATTGTGCGCCCCAACGCTGCCATAGCCGTCTTCTCCGTAGGGCTGGTGGTAATGGGCATCGGAACGGGCGGCTTCAAGTCCAATATTTCGCCTCTTATTGCCGAACAATATCGCGAGTCCAAAGCATACGTCCGAACCAAGAAGAACGGTGAGAGGGAGATTGTCGACCCGGCCGCGACGACAGCCCGCATTTACATTTACTTCTACCTCCTCATCAACATGGGCTCCCTCACCGGCTCCCTTGCCATGGTGTACTCGGAGCATTTCGTCGGCTTCTGGCTGTCCTTTACCCTCCCCACCATCTGCTACCTCCTCTGCCCGATTGTCCTGGTCTACTTCAAAAAGTCGTACAAGCTGTCGCCGCCCACTGGCTCCGTCATGGGCAAGGCGTGGAAGCTGGTGCGCTTCGCCACCAAGAAGAGCAAGGGCTTCCGCGATCCCGATTTCTGGCATCGCGTCAAGCCCAGCGAGATTCGCGCCCGCGGCGAGCCCGTCCCCGCCTGGATGACGTTTGACGATGAATGGGTCGACGAGGTGCGCCGCGGCGTCCTCGCGTGCAAGGTCTTTCTCTGGTACCCGCTGTACTGGCTCGCCTACAACCAAATGACCAACAACCTCGTGTCGCAGGCCAGCACCATGGTTCTCGGCTCTACCCCCAACGACATTGTTGCCAAGCTCAACCCCATCTTCATCATCATCGTCATCCCCATTATGGATTTTGTGGTGTATCCTGGCCTTCGCAAGTGCGGTGTCCGCCTGTCACCGATCCGCAAAATTACGGCCGGGTTTATTCTCAGCTCCGCCGCCATGGTCTCTGCGTGCGTGACGCAGTCGTACATTTACAAATTGTCAAAGTGTGGCGACCACATCAATGCTTCAATCAAATCCGGCCGCAAAGACTGTACGGCGCCGATTTCGGTCTGGGTCCAAGTCTTTCCATATGGCTTGATCGGCATGTCCGAGGTCCTGGCTTCCATTACAAAGCTTGAGTAAGAGTGTTTGAGATTCTACAACATAAGTGATGGACGCTGACATGATTAATAGGTACGCATACACCAAAGCGCCGCAGAATATGAAGTCGACTGTCCAAGCATTGGCCTTGTTTACGTCGGCCGTATCTTCGGCTCTTGGCCAGGCTCTTGTCGCACTCTCGGAGGATCCTCTACTTGTTTGGAACTACGGCTCCGTGGCGGTTGTTGCTTTGATTGGCGGCATTGGCTTCTTTCTGACATTCCGAAAGGCTGACAGGGATGAGGATGCCATGAATAACCAAAAGGAGAGTGCCTATATCGGAGAGAATATTGTGACCAAAGCTGTTGATGGAGAGACGGCAAGCATTGACGAGAAACGCGCAGCTAGCTAAATCCTGCAAGTTTTAAATATTGTCGCAATATGATGAATGTATTGCACCATATCCATGGCTCGGGGCCGTTGAATCTATTTACTGATATTTTCTCTATTTACTCATTTGCCCATTTGCCCATTTGCTCTATTATTTCCGTTTCCAAACCATAATCTATCATCGCGTCAGTTTGAACTCTTTTGAGACTCCAGGCAAGTCATTCATGCATTCTGCGCCAGTTTTCATGTTTAAAGTCACGATTCCATCTGCAGGGAAGTCTACAGATACCATTGAAACACGATGGCGTGTGCAAAAGAATAGATCTGGCACACACTCGCAGGAGCCCGGTGTCGCTTTGGCAAGCGCTTGTTCCTCAATCAACATTTTTGTTTCTACCATGAGCCAGGCGAATTCAGTGTCCCAGACGCCATCTCGGTAATGCTTCTGTTTGAGGAGATTGATAACACGACGCCGGATGGAGCCATTTCGGCAGATGAAGCCTGTCAGGCGCAAAATTTCGTAGACGGAAGCCGAGTATGTAAAGATGGCTTCTGCGCCGCTAACCGACAGGGTTTGCTCATTTTGCGTCTCAATCAAGTGCTCTGCCAGTTTCAAAATCCGCTCCCATCTGTGTGCTTGTTTCGCCCACATTTGTGGCGTCCGATTGATCATGACATCTTGAAAGGTCTGTTCAAAGAGGCGAAACAGCTGCAGCCTGGCGATCCCTTGCAAGTCCTCGGGCGAGTGGTTCGACGCCTCCAGATACTTGTCGAAACGTATACTCCACAGATTGAGCGCCTGTCGCTTTGCCAGCATGTCATTGATGGGCGGCGACACATCCTCGTCTCGCCTGGACTCTGGTTGCCATTCTTTAATTTTCAGCTGGCCTGTGTGAACTGGCATGTATGCGTAATATGCCTCGTCAAAGGACGTGAATGCTTCGTTGCTGTATGGAATTGTGGTAAAGAAGTGCTCAGACGTTTCTTGCGAGAAGCTGTCGCCTAGGGAGCTAAAGGAATAGTAGACATCCTTTATGAGCTGCCCTGTCTGTTTCCGGCCCAAGACACCATCCGACGGTGCCATTTTCTCCTCTTCTTCGCCACTGACAAAATCCCATTGAAGAGAGAGTTTTACTGCATTCCGGGCGTGTGTTCGGGCCTGTTTCAAATCAGCCCGCAAGAGGCAGATGCCGGTATAGAGCAGGCTCGCAGTCAGCAGCATTTCCTGGTCGGCGCCCGATAGCTTGTCGTGCGACTTTATGGATATTATGTAGCCAATCGAAGTAGTGTAGTGTTTGAGCGCAAAGGTGTGATATTGCTCGGCAAAATAAGCCTGCGTCTCGTCCCCTAGAATAGAAGCTCGGAAATGGATGGCAGAGAAGGCGAGGGCAGCGTGCCAGAGGGCCGGATAGATGTAAGTAGCTTGCAAGAAATTATTCCTCCAGAATTCTGGTTTATTGCCGCCGGCTATTTGATGGACCGTGAGCGTCCGCAAAAGGTGAAACATTTGCTTCTCCCGTGAGGTGGGATGGAGACCGTGTGGCGCCGAGGAGCAGATTGGCTGCTCAACAATGAATGCATCTGGTGAGGTCTGGAGAGGTGGCGGGGAAGCCTCATAGCCACCACACTTGCGCCTCGAGGATATGCACTTTCTACACGCTGGCTTGGTCTCATCACACTTGATGCGGCGATTCCTACGCAGACTGCATTAGCACAAGCGGCATCTATGTAGGGGGGCCAAAGCACCGGCGCTGCTCGACAAAATTATCCAAGCGCACTCGCCTAGATTCTACTAACCGGCAAGTAGAGCAGCCCGTTTTGACTTTGGGAGCCCATCGCTTCAAACGGGGCACGACTTCGTCTGGGTTATGGTTTGCACGGCGCTGAGGCGGGGGGTGGTGGCTTTGGACGGACAAGACGGCTTCCCTGACACTGGGCATTGGAGAGCACCAAAACACGATGCGCTATGATGGGTAACACGATTGCAGGATGCAGGGTCCAACCATGATGGCTGGCAGGTTTGCTCAACTCCAACCCGGCAGATATTAGTTTGTCAGGATCCCGAGGCACCGCGGGGCAAAACGATCTCGGCATAGTGAATAGTGTCAGCGACACGTGACCCACTTCAGGCAGATCTCCCGGGTAAGAGAAATGGGGGCGAAGCCACACGACGCATAAGTTATTACTGGGTAGTTACTTTGGTTATTAAGAGAGGGCGCCGACTTGGCAATGTGGTGCCAGTGTCATTGCTGATTCAAACTTGTAAGTTTACTCTCGCTGCTTGGTTGAAAGTGGATGCCAAAAGATTGAGCCTTTGTCTGCTCCTTGAGGAAATACATGAAGGGCTACACTCAGAAAGCACGTGAATGATGTAGTCCTATTAAACAAGGTATGACCTTGCCTCCCATATACTCATAAATTGCAGCTTTCTCCTGCTTTCTGCTGCGTGGCCTTGGTAACATTGCCAACCTGCAGCACGACACCCATGCCCACCGCCTGGTGCCAGAGGACATGGCAGTGCATGAGCCAGAGGCCGGCATTATCCAAGGGGAAGCGCAAAATGACATAACCCTGAGGCTGAATATACACAGTGTCTTTGCGAAGCGGCGTATTGGTGTTGACATGCTGCGCTTCTTCTGCGGCCACGTCGGGATCAAACGGGTTGTACATGCGTCCGAGGTCGCGCTGTCGAGCACTCACAATGTAAAATGCGTAGCCATGCTAGTCGTAATTAGCCGGAGAATAGAAAAATAATAATAAAGAATTTGCCGGTCCCATTGCTTTACTCACCAAGTGGAATGGGTGTCCCTTGTCGTCAATATTATTGACCACCAAATCTATCCACCTCTCCTGGCCCGCCGCATACCAAGGTGTGTCAAAGGTGCGGAGCTGGTTCGCCTGCTCTGTGCCCTTTGCCCACTCGTCCCTGTCCAAAGCGAGCAGTGGTTTGGCACTCGGGTCCTTCCAGACCCAGGAAGTATGGTTGACTTCGCCCCAGGGCTCATCATTTTTAAAACTATTAGTGCCCAAACTGGTGTAAAGCAGTGCAGTCTCCTGCGGTGCCGCGTGAATTGCGGAATTTCCAGGCATAGCTGGGCCATGGGCCGTCCGAATGTCAAAAACATCAACCTGCTCGCGGACATTCTGTCGTGTGTACGGGGACTGTCCTCTGCCAAGTCTAGTCCATGTAAGTGGAAACGTCTGGATGCGCGTCAATGCGTAGTTTTTCATTGGCATCAACCTAAAATACGGTTAGTGCTGCATGACTCTCCAGCCAATATTTGGGATGTACTGCATACTCCGGATCAAGGATAATTTTAATTTCCGTATCCAATATGTGCCTCTCATCTTGGATTGTATCATCGGGTAGCAGCAGCATGTCAATCCGCTCACCGGGATATACCACCCCGATAGTGGGTGTCTTTGGGGTGCTGCTTGACACCAATCCGCCGCCATCCACTGTGAGGAGCTGTACAGTGCCATTGCCCAGCTGAATGGAGAATCCAGCAGCAGCACCGGTATTGATGACGCGCAGGCGAACAGCCTTGTCGGCGGAAAAATGCAGCCCAGGCACATATGTCTCGATACAATCCACTGGCCGCCCTGGCCGTGCATTTGTACAATTGTAAGACCCAACACCGTTGATGAGGAGAGAGTCTGCGGCTGGCTATAGCACCAGTTAGCATCGCGCAAAGGGGTGAATGAATAGCCGCCGGTATAGTCATTTACCAAGTTGGTTAACTAGTGAGTGGAAAAAAGGACCGGCTTACCTCGTATGCGAAATTGCGAAAGTCTTTGTATTCGCTCAAGACCTTTTCTGCACTGCGATGATACCAGTCGCCGACTAGCAATAGTCTCTCTGCATCGTATTCATGCCTGGACAAATCGCTCTGCCCACTTTTCTCATCTGCAGGCTTGTGAACAATTAAGCCGCCATAGAGTCCGTCAGCTCGCTTCACGGCAGAGTGCGCGTGGTACCAGTATGTGCCATGCTGCTCTGGGTCGATTCTAAATTTATAGGTAAATGACTGGCCGGTGAGAATGGCGCATTGTGTGACACCAGCTGCGCCGTCCATCACATTGAACTCTGCCATGCCAATCTGTCAGTTTTGCCCTTTAGTGGTGGAGTTTGGTGGCCAGAGACCGGCCTACCTTTCATAAGCAAGCCATGCCAGTGAATGGCGATGCCAGCGTCGGTGTCGTTTAGAATGTCATTTGTTATGGTTATTTGAAGCTCGTCACCGGAACGTGCTTCTATTGTTGGGCCGGGAAATTGACCTTGTCGCATAGTTAGCAGAAGCGCGCAAAGTACAACGGCGCGGCGGGCGCAAATCAGTAGTACCATTGATAAAGTAGACATCCCGCAACACTCCATCTGGGCGATGCTGCCGACGCGTGATGCTCCATTCAAACTTCAATGTGCGCGGGGGACGAGAGATGTGAAGCTCTGGGTGCAGCGCAAAGGGGTCGCCCGGGGCCAAAGTGGCATTGTCGATTGGCGAATCTAAAGGGCGGGCAGTGTCGTGATGTGGCGCGATCCAGGAAAACGGGAGAGGCGTCGCGCTGGAGAATCGCAATGCCACGATGAGATACAAGGTGGCCGTGGCAAGCAGCAGTGTCACCACGGCGCAAAACGGCCACCGAGAAGCTTTGTCATGGCGACGATGTGTATAATTCAGTAGCCCAGCCATAGCGGCTACTGTGTACTTGTGATGGGCCGTTCATCCAGTACGAGGTGGTGAAGGAGTGTAGAGGAGAGGAGAGGAGAGGAGAGGAAAGCAGCCAGTTGATCGTCTTGCCTCTTCACTTGTCGTTTAAAAAAGTCTGAGTGATGAGAATACACAGCCAAGTGTCGAGTTCTGGATTATTGCACCATGTAATCCTCGGCTTCACTCGGGATTAGTCAACTTTGTCCACCATTTGGTTGAAAATAAATAAACAAGGCAACTAAAATAAATAAAACAAGCAAAAAATTAATGCGAACCCCCACGGGCCTTGCAGTCTTGGCTCTTTAGTGGGAAATGGACATTGTTGTAGAATCTACTGGGGACGGTGGGTAGTGATGGGCAGCCAGCCTTGCAGCAGCCACGGGGCCTGGCGAGTGCACGCTAGACGGAGCACGCAACGCTAGCAGGTGATGACAAAGGGCTGGTGATGGCTAATCTCAAGCGGCATCGTGGCAACGTGGGCTTGAGCTTTGGCGAGCGACTGTTGGTGATCGGCAGAACCAGCCATATGGGAGGGGAACACTGCAGAGACAAACCAGAGACAATGGCGGGGGGTTGGGGAGGCAAGGAGGTTCACAAACTTTCCGTGCGACTAAAACAATGGGCTGTGTTATCGATCGCATGCAGGTAGGATGGTAGATTACGGCGTAGTGTATGTGTCTCGGGTTCGTTGATTGGGTTGGTTGGTTGGCCTGAGCAGAGCCGCAGTGGGTTATGTTTTTGATGCATGTCTTGGACAAATCAGAAATCCATGTTGTGCCGTGACTTTGTGCTCTGTATTTTTTTTTTTCTTTTTTCTTTTTCTCTTCTTTTGTTTCCTTTCCTTGTTTCCTTGAGTCAACTTTTAGACCTGTTGATGTGATGCAGCGTGAGCCACGTACATTCGTCATACGTCATGGATGGATGGCTTTTCTACATTTATTATTTATTATTTATCATTTATTCGTCATTTGTCTTTAGGTGCGTCTGTCTTTTGTTTTACTTGATCATCAGGAGCAGGTGACTTTGAGAAGTAAGGATGCAGTTGGTGTACGACAACCGCTTACTTGGAAAGTGAAAGCTGCTGCGGCGTTGTTGCGATGCCCTAACAAAACATGCAGCCGATGTTGAATCCCACCATGAGTTGGAAGTTAATTACCTGTCACTGAATCAAGTTAACCAAGTGGTTGAGCAAACTGATCTGGAAGAGGAAATCGGCCGCTGAGGCGCTGGATAAGAGGAACATGATGGAGCAGGTCCGCCGCCACAGGCAGGAAGAACAGGGGCTCCGAGCGCCAACAGGATCAGGATACAGCGGGGTTGAACAAGGCGCCACCGCAGGGCAGCAGACAAGTCAGTGAACCAAGGGACAAGGTTTGTGATTTTATTTTAATTATTGAATGTTTCCGGCCATTTCCTTTATTTTCTCTCTTCCTTCCTTATTTTCTTTCCTTTTTCTTTTTTTAATCTACAATTCTTCAATAGCAGAGGCAAAAGAACACGCTGCAGTTGACCAGGGACTACAGCGCCTCATAGCCTACAGCCTATAGCCTATAGGTGCATGGTTCCCCGCTAAGCTGGCCCTGTCCCCCCACTGCCCCCATTGGCGCCCGGGCTACTCTAGCACTTGTTAGTGCATCTCCCTGCAGCCACTAACATCACTAACGTCACTAACCACTAACCACTAACCACCAACACAAATAGGCTGTTAGTGTCCCCGACAGCCTACATGTATCCTGGCCACCAAGACACCGTCTAGCTGCTAACAGTACAGCTCCGGTACATTCTGCACAACTGCGCACCATCAAGCTGCACTGTGTGGGCGGGTATAATAGAATCCTCCCCATTGTTACCATGTACGTAATATAGCCTCTCGTCCCAATTTGTCCACCTGCAACAATCCTACCAATAGGATGCCGAGCAAAGCTGCTGTCTAACCGCTATAGACAGGTGCCATCTAACTTCTGTGCCGGACCAGTAGTCGCCCTTCACCGTCAACCCGCATCTCCAATGAAAAAATAAAATATGAAAAAATACCGCATGATTTCATACATCCATTTACCACCCGAGATAACTAATGCATATGCACCTTGACACCAACTGCTCGTCACCGCTCCGTCTAACCCCGACTCCCTCACCGGCAGGCGGGCCAGTGACAATCATCGTCACTTACCAGATCCAGCTCGACTGTAACCTCGCCAGTCTCTGCACGTGCTTAATCGTGAGGCTTTATTGTCTTTTCAGTCCACACTATGGAGTGCCATACTTTAGTCCGTTTCCTTGTTTCTTAGCCTCTGTCTCTGCCAAAAATGTCATTTAGCTGGTCCCATGTACACTCTCACCTTGTGATGCCCTTGAGCAACACTTGGTCATCCCCACACAACCTCATCGTACAGTCCTCGCCAACTCATGGACACGCCCGTAACTCTGTCTTGTCAGTTAGTTTGTCCATCTCTTTTGTTTCCCAACAGTTCTGCAACCTGACTGCCCATCACACGCATTCCTTCTCGGCACCGTGTCCCTCCCTCGGCCCGTAATTGGTTCCTAGCCACCGAGCCCACACCCTGGTCTCAGTGACATTGTCTTTGCTCTCATTGGCCTTTACCATGATTTCTGCAAGTCTCCCTGCCTGACAGTAGTTCGGCTGTCTGCTTTCCTGTCTCTCTACCGGCCGCCGCACGCATGAGCCGGCGGGGCTCTTCTGACCCTCCAGAAATTCTTCGCGATTAAGAATTAATTTTAATTAAAATAAATAAATACGTAAAAAATTAAAAATCGACACTCTAATGCACCACTACCCCCCGTACACTTTCTCTCTGCGTGCCCCGTACCACCAGACCTATTCTCCAGGTCTCTTTCCATACGACTGTTAGCGGCCCAGGATACGTCAGGTTCACTCGGCATGTTTGCCGCCCCCGGTCAAAAGTGTTAAATAATCGCCTCTTCGCCTTTTGTGCTTCGTCTGGAGCTTACTTGGCTTTGTTTGCTGTCTTCGTTTCGTTTCAGTGCTGTCGGCTGCTGCCCTATAGTGTACGCGTTGAATCACATCTCATACACAAGTCAAACTGGGCCAACACGCACATCACAATGTTGTACTCTTCACTTGCACTCACGCTCATGGCTTCGGCCACAGGCGTACAAGCCGGCTCCCTCAAAGACATTAAACACATTATTCTGTTTATGCAGGAAAACAGATCTTTTGATCACGCAAGTTTCATGGTCGCCATACAACCTCTGAACCATCAGACTAACAACCACCGTCTTCTAGTACTTTGGTACCATGGCAGGCGTCCGCAACTTTGCCGACCCCAATGTCCAAGTCAATAACGGTGTCCCCGTCACAAAACAGTACGTTGGCCGCCATTTTTCTTCATTTTTATCTTTCTCTCTAATCCCCAAACAGACCCATCAAGGGTACCAAGAATGGTGTTCAGACACTTTCGCCATGGCACATCAACTACCTTGGCGGCGACTGGCCAGATGCCACGCAGTGCATGGGTGGTGGCTCCAACAGCTGGGAAGCCATGCACGGCGCCTACAACGGTGGTCGGGGTGATGGTTGGGTAACCTCCGACACTGACTACTCCATGGGATACTACACCCGGCAGGATGTCCCTACCCACTGGGACATTGCCGAGGGCTGGACCGTCATGGACAACTCTCACCAGAGCATCCTCGGTGTCACTGATCCCAACCGTATTGTATGGATGAGCGGTACTGTCAACACCAAGGGCTCTCCTACCAACCCTGACGGTAAGGGTGGCAACATTCTTTCCAACCGGGCAAGTCCCGGATGTGACTCACCCGGCAATAACTGCTTCCCCTTCACATGGAAGACTACCGCCGAATACCTCGAAGACGCTGGCATCTCATGGCGGGTATGGCAGGATTTTGACAACTTTGAAGACAACATGCTTGCCTACTTTAAGCAGTATCAAGACACTCCTGCCGGTGGCGCACTCCGTGACAAGGGCATTTCGTTCCCTGGTCTCGACGCATTTTATGACGCCTGCGCCAACGGCACACTCCCTCAAGTAAGCTGGATCATTGGCCCTCAAGAGCAAAGTGAACATCCCCCCAACATGCCCATCGATGGTGCTTGGTTGCAACGCAACGTTGTCGAGGCTGTCATAAACAGCCCGGCTTATAAATCTACCGCGCTCGTTGTCAGCTACGACGAACAAGGTGGTTGGGCTGACCACGTTGTCCCACCCGTGGCTCCGAAAGATGCTGCTGGTGAATGGATCACTGATCCCTTTGACTCCTCACGCGGTGCCACCCCAATTGGACCTGGTAAGTTGCACCGTATAATTGCGTCCTCGGGAATGACAACCGCTTACACAACTCACAGGTCCTCGTGTGCCTCGCTACCTTGTCTCACCTTGGACTCGTGGTGGCCACGTTTTTGCCGAGACCGGTGACCATACCTCTGACATCATGTTCGTTGAGGCTTGGGCCCAGGCGAACGGGTACAATGTCAAGAACACCGGCATCACTCCCTGGCGCCGCTCTCACATGACCAACATGGTCAACGCGTTTGACTTTGACAATCCAGACTACTCCCTTCCCAGCATCACCTCTGTGCGCACCCCAGAAGCCCTCAACGAGGACAACTGGAGCGGCAACTTGACTCTCGGCTCCCTAACAGGTCCCTGGGTTGGTCCCTCCAAGTGCAACGGTGGCTACAGCCACGGCAACTACCCTGCTGTCCCGTATGGCACAGACAATGCCAACGCCGTCATGGACAATCTTGTCGAGGAAGGCTACAAGGAGGTCCGTGGTGCCATTACCGAGGGACGCTACGTCACTATTGAGAGTCAGGGTCTCGGTCTCGGTCGCGCCAAGACGGGCGAGATTATTGGTATTGCTGCAGCCGACAAGCACGAAGACTCGTCACAGCGCTGGATTCTCACAAATTCGGACGGCAACCGCTTTGGCAACTCGTTCCTCGTCCAATCCGCTTCGGACAAGACCTACATCGGCACCAACGGTCGCCTCACCAAGGACAAATCACAGGCACAAGCCTTCATCTTTGAGTACCAAGCATCCGGTGCCACCTACACTCTTCGTCAAGCTGGTGCTGGCAATGGCCAGTACCTTAGCTTCACGAAGCGCACCACCAAGAAGCGCGGTAATCTCAAGTGTCGTGATACTGGCACAGTCAACTGGCGCGGAGCCAAGACCTCTTTCAAGGTTTTCGGTGTCAACTACCGCTCATGAACGAGGTTTATTTTTCAACATTTGCATCATATAGATTTCGGTTTAAAAGGGGGGGGGAGAGAATCTCACGAATTTATGCTTTGACATGCTTGTATATAAAGGAACTGCAGGTACGGTTATATAACATGGACACGGACAAGAAGGCGCATCAACTGGTTGCCTTGATACTTTGATAAATATTACGACCAATGTATATACAATAAAGTTTTAAAATAATGTCCACATATCGTGTGAATGTGACTTGGTCGTTAGACACACAGCCTTTATTGAACGCTGTGTGCTGTGGTTCAGAGCAAGGGACTTGCCAGCCCCAAAGGCTTCCGGGTACCAGACATGCTTTGCTCTCTATTTTTCCTAACCAATCCATGCAACGCTAGCACAAAAATACAAGTAGAAATGTCAACATCTAAACCTTGACACAGATCTTCCAACCAGCCTTCGCGACACGGGCTGCTACGGCCGTGACGGCAGCAAGCAAGACTGATGTGGCTGCAAACATCTGCGCCCCAACGTAGCTGCCCCCAGAGTGCTCAATAATGGCTCCTGAAATTGCCGGGCCGGTCAGGTTCGCAAAGCTGACAAAAAACAAAATCATGCCCACCCGCGTGCCAGTCTTGCTCGGATGCGGCGTCATTGTGGTGGCCACTGCTGGATAGAGCGCCTGCACTGCGGCCGCCGCGAGACCGTAGATGACTGCAAAGACATACAGGCCGGCTGAGGAATGCACGGCTGCCCAGCAATATATGAGAATGCTGGCCACAAGACTGATTATAATGACGAGGTTGAGCATGCCGCAGAACTTGTCCGCCACAATGGTGGGCGAAATGCGGCCAATTATGCCGACGCCGTTGAGCAGGATGAGAATGTAGATGGGCTGGGCAACACCTATTTGATCGCGCGCAAACGTTCCAAGGAAGAAGAATGCAAAGTATAGCCCCCAAAACGCAAAGAACATGCTCACGGTGAAGAATAAAAATGGCACGTCTTTGAACGCCGACATGTCGATCCAGTCGGCCGTCTTCTGGGCCGGCAGTCGGGGCTTGAAAAGGAGCAAGCACGGTATATAAGTAACAAGCATAATGAGCCCCATGCAGCGCATCGTCCACGCGAAGCTAACATTTTCATGGAAAATAAGTCTGTTGATCATGATGGGGTACACAAGACCACCCACGGCCGCACCAGCCGCCGACACGCCGACAGCGACAGCCCGGCGTGTCTTGAAGTACTGCGACAGAATAGCCAGTGCAGGGCAAAATACCAGTCCACATCCGAGACCCATGCAAACAGCTTGCGCCAGGAAAAAGTGCCAGTAATGCGTGCCCAGGGACAGCATGAAGATGCCGAGAAGCTCGAGGAAGACCCCGGTATAGAATACGGGGAAGAAGTAGCCGGCATCGGTTGCGCGGCCTGAGAATACGCCCACAGAAAATAGTAGAAACGTTTCTACACTTCCTATCCAGGCAATATCGGATGGCGGCCTACTCAACGCCTTGGTGTAGTAATCCTGAAAGACTCCATATCCATTGACAACGCCCCAGGTATTGAAGAAGACAATATGCATCAGCAACACGTGTGTCCAGGCTGTTCGTCCACCATCCGGCACATCGGCGGTTGCTTGTGACTTTTCGGTTTCTCTGTACTCGACACCGTCGGACTGTCCATCGTACATTGGGGTTGTTCTGCCAGACTCGACGTCTGGTAAACTAGGGTGGCCCATGGTCTGTTACAGCAATTTGAGTTAATCATTAGAGTTTCAATGAAGATTATGGGATAATAAAATATTCCGAATCCACCGTTTTTAAACGTTATTCCATATCTACCATTTTTCATGTTATCAACGATAATCCAACTCCGCTGTATGCGTCCCTCCCGACGATGCCGTCGTTTCCGATCTTGCTATTCCCGATCAAGACGTCACTAGCTCCGCTGTAAACCTTTTCAAGTCTGAGTTTTGGAGGCGTAGGGCAACTGGTGGCTAATTTTCATCGCAAATGTACGATTCAGAACATGCAGTATTTACGTATTTCACTGTCACTTGCAAATCTTTAAAACATTCTGTGCTCTATTTGGTTCCGGAGTATATGTAACTGGCCGGCTGAGACGACCGACGTGCCGAGAATTTGACTCACATTACACATTACAAGGGCCTCTCCACCAACGAAACTGTCGCGTCGCATACCCACACCTGCTTCCCGGACTTCCGCTTTACCCGTTCACTTGGCGCTGTACACACGGGCTGCGACTTGCCGATGCGAAATCCATGACAACAGTACAGGGACGTAAGCGGTCACGGCTTGCATGCCAGACATGCCGGGACCTGAAGCGCAAATGCGATGGCGCGGAGCCCTGCGGCACCTGCGTGCGCTTCGAGTACCAGTGTCGCTACTCAAGCGGCAACAAGATGCGCCACAAAGTTGAGCAGCAGCAGCAGCAGCATCCGCATCACGCGCCTGCATCAAGCCATGGCGCGACGACGCGAGCGCAGTACTCTCCCGGTGACAATGGAACGACGCCGTCCTCCTCCGTCGACCAGCAAGTGCGGTCGCTCGAGGCCAATTCCGGCCCTGCCTTTGTGCGGCGGCTCGGATTCAAGTCTGATCCAAAGGGCAACCCTCGCGTCCAGACTTTTGCCTGGAATGCCTTTCTGGGATCTCGCCAAACAGGACCAAGTCCCATGGCGCAACCCGTAATGGAGATTCTCCCCAAAGAGCGCATGTCGTACCTGGCACATGTCTACTTCCAGAAGCTACATCCAACCTACAGCTTCATCAACGCCGAAGAGCTGGAGCAGCATATCCAACGCAGATGGGCAAAGCCGGGTGCGCCGGAAGCCATCGATGCCGTTCTTTGCGGTGTTGCTGCGCTGGGCTGTCTGTTCTCGCAGGTCCATGCCGATGCGACGGAGCCTCTACTGGTTGAGTCGGCGAAGCGCCTGCTCGAGGAGTCCTTCTCCGCAGCACCTTCTACCACGAGCATCATGGCGTGGCTGCTCCGCGTGATATATCTCCGTCTTGCGGGTACACACTACCCGGCATGGCTGGCAAGCTGCACGGTGCTACACATGCTTGAAGCTGCCGGCATGACCACCGAAGACGCGGACCAGGCGGCCTCTCTCCGCCCGGATACCCCGGAAGCGAACAATATCGAAGGCAACAGGAGACTAGTCGCAGTTTCCCAGCATCTCAATATCTGGATGTCATATGATATGGGGTTGAGCCGCGTCACCCTCTCCGGCGCAACGTGCGCACTGCCTTCGAAGTTCCCGGGCGAGGTCATCAGAGAGCTTATAGAGCTGCTGCCATTTACGATACAGCTGGACCCCGAGAGGACACAGGCGGCGCCTGAGCTCGAGTCTGCGCTGCAGATTGTCCTCGATCGCGTCCACACAAGAGCAACATCCGTCTTGGCACAATGCAACCTCGCGCTCTGCCTGTGTCGCCGTCTACGCTCCATGGAATTTTCGCTGCCCGATTCGACCATCCAACGCATCCTGGTGGTGACTGCAAACGGCATACAAGCGGCGCGCGAGCTCCTCGTTGACCGCTCTCCTTGGCATCACATGGCCTATGTGCCGTTTCAAATTATTTGCGTCCTGCTCGCCATCGATACCGTGTCGTCCATCTCCCAGCTTCGGGACGCAATGCAGTGCCTCAAGGATGTTGCCACTGTGTACAACACACAGGCCACCAGAGAGGCAATGCGCACAGCCCGCTCGCTCATTATGCTGCACCAGCGGGGCAAAGAAATGCTTGCCGCTTCACTGAGCGACATTGCCAAAATCTACGACGGCAATACGCAGGATGATGTTGCCGATACCGCGCCGGCCTTGCCTGATGACTTTGCCTGGCTGAATGGCCTACCAGAAGATATCTCGAATATTCATGATCTGAATCTTGAGCAGCTTCTTAGCCCAGAGTTCTTCTGGAACGCGAGTAGTAGCTAGGACAAGGTTTCAAAAAAAAATTAATTTGTAAAAGTGTAGATTATGGAAATTAACTGGCGTTTCTTCATTAAGAGTACTAAAAAATATTGGAATTAAGAAAGATGTTGACCCCGCGAGATGCTCCAAAGAAGGAAAAAAGACAATGCCATACGCTTATTAATGTGAAAACAAAAAATCATGAAACCCTCCATATCCCTTCACTCTGGGGATTAATACTTGCCGCGAAAGACAGTCTCGAACCAGTCATACAAGACTTGGTTCTGGTAGACAGCAGCACCAACACTGCAGTGCTCGCCAGCACCGTCGGCAGCCTTGAATTCGTGAAGCACCTTGTTGCTGCTGTGCGTGATTGCGGCGGCGAGGTTCTGCGCCTGGCCAGGGAAGAACTGGTCCAGCTCCGCATCGCCAATGAAGATGGGCTGGGTAATCTTGTCGGCGACACCAGTGAGGTTGTACGCCGTGGCCATGGTGACAAAATCAAAAAAGTCGGCCGCGTTGAACGACCAGCGGCCCTGCTCCAGACCCCAGCGGATGCCGGTGGGCGTGCCGGGATCCGCCAGCGCCTGGGCAAAGAGATCATTAAAGTCCTTGCGGTTGCCGTCCTTTAGCCACTGAATCGCAATGGGGGGAATCTGCGACGTGATGGACGCGCCAAAGTCAAACAGGCCGTCAAGGGCACCGACGGCGGCGATACGGGGCTCAAAGGCAGCGGCGCGGGGCGCAAGATAGCCACCAAGGGAATACCCGATGAGGCCAATGGCCTTTGGGTCCACCTCACGGAGGGAGATGGCATAGTCGACGACGGGGGAGACAACACGCTCCCAGTCGGGGATGAAGCCCAGGTCTTGATCGCGACGGACAGAGGGCTGGCCGGGACCTTCAAAGGTGATGACGTTGTAGCCACGGTCGAGAGCCGCCTTGCCAAAGACGTGGTACATTTCCTCCTGAGCGCCGTCGTAACCGTTGCACATTAGGATGGTGGGGTGACGGCCGGGCTGGCCGGTGCTGTAGAAGATGGCGGGAATCTTGAACTTGCCGTCCTTGGACTTTAGTGTGGTGCGGCGGCCAGGCCGAGAGAGAAGAGGCAAGGCATCGTTGAAGGCTTTCGTCTGTTTCGTCCATAGGGCGTCGATGCGAGGATCAGTCCAGTCGCCGTGGAGGTAAAAGTCGGCCGCGCGGTAGTAGCTGGCTGCCTTGAGGCGTGCATCTCGGAACGAGATGGGGTACTTTTTGGAATCAATTGCGAGACCCAGCGCATCCACGCGGTCGGCAAGACTATTAAACGCGCTGGAGAAGCTCTCAAAGTCACCGGGCTTGATCTGCTGGGCGGCAACAAGCACCTCACCCAAGTCAGCGCCGTCGGTAACGGAAAGTGATAGCGTGCGAAGAATCTCAAAATTAAATGATTCATCGGCATTAAGTTGGAACATTGGGTTATCGCTCGGAGGAGCTGTTGAGTTCTGCGCTGTGGCCAGGCATAGGCCCGCAGCGCCGACAAGATAGGTTGACAGACGAACCATTGTGAATATGGTTGTCGATGCTGTGTGGCTCAAGAAGTCAAGTTGTCGGTCTCGGAAGCAAGATGTTTTGTAGAAGATGGGATATCGTGTAAGTAGCTGAGACAAAAGGCTCTGTATATGTGTATGATCACGGCTCTTTCAAGAAAAACCCACAATCGAATGAAGGAGATACTGATGCTCTTTTATGTTTACTGAACTGGCGGCGTTTCGTGGACATTTGTTTTTAAACGACAGGGCACCACCATCAATACTCCCCACAGTTCTATGCTTTCAGGAACGAGCCGAGAATGGAGCAGAGCCACTGTGCCGCTCAACCCACAGGCGCTAAATTGACAGGGTAAAAACGACGGGACGCCGTATTCCCAGGCTAACCAGCCACGTCATGAGAAACGGCATTGGCGACCGGGATTCCCTCAAAGGCGACATGCTGGTGGAGTTGGCCCAGGCCGGCACTGACGCGGACATGCCAGAACAAATTTTCATGTCTCGCACAGCCCTAAAACTTACATCATTGTTTGCTGGCTGCAAGGCACAGCATTTGACGGCGAAGAGCTCTCTTGGTGCTGGTATCAAAAGAAAAGGAAATAGGGCTGGGACGGGAGAGATGGGAGGCGGTGGCAGATCCTTACCGAGTATGGAGCAAAATTGGCTGACTTCGGGATTGCCCCTTTGCCACCCGCCCTAACATTGCTATTGAGTCAGAAACCTAGGCGTAGTTAATTACTTGATACACGGACCGAAAATTATTACTGAGCGGCTATCCCTGCCGCACTCTGCCTACTACTGCCACGAAAGGACAATGGTACTGACATTCAGAGTTAGAACGACTGGCCGTTTAATGATGGCGCGCCAACAAAAAGTACCGTCCATTTGGATATTCTTTTTACTTCGTGAAGGTATTACGGAGTACCAAGAGTACATATGAATTATGTAAACTTCAACAAGTTGATACAGAAGTATCGACCTTTTTGCCTTCAACGCGTGCCATTTATTAATAACTTGTTAGTTCTGGCGGCCGGGATAAGCATTTCGCGCTGTCTATTTATCCGACGCCAGAATCAATTCGTACTATTTCCAGCGCTCACTAGCTACTTCGAGTTACAGGCCGGCAGCAAGTATCAGCTCTGCCCGCGGAAATGTCCTGATATGTTACCTGGTTCGTACATCCCAGTACAGCCTCGCTCGGAGGTGCTGATTGTAGTTCGGCCTCGGGCTGTTTTCCCCCACGCTACTCCGCACTCTCAGTCTAAACTACTGGGTATGAGGCGAAAG